>CM031606.1:3055127-3070127 GCA_018398815.1 Conus ventricosus
GGGTTTCCAGTTGGTTTTTAATTAATAAACATTTTAAGGGGGGATTCATGGGTCAGTGAGAAAGGTATCTTCTTGGAAGTGTCCAAAAGATCTGTAAGTGATATGTTGTGGCCATTTTAGGAATTTTGATTCCACTTCTTTTCCACGTAATGCATACTGGAAAGTGGTCGCTGCATCCATTCAAAGGCACACATTTCTCAATGACGTTTTGTGGTTCAGAAAGATAGATGTGGTCAATTAATGTTTTGCTAGTGAATGTTACTCTGGTTGGCATGTCTATAATTTGGGATAGGTTGTATGAGGTAGTCCTATCTGACCATGATTTTTGGGCACTTCAATAGATCAATGTTGAAATCACCTAAGAGTATTAATTCTGTGGCATCAAGCGATGCTGCATCCATCATAGCCGTAAACTTGTCCATCCAACCAGCATTTTCCGCGGGGTTTCGATATACAAATCCTATTTTGATCGGTTTTTGTTCTCTTCAACTGATTACTAACCAAACTGCTTCAATTCCAAAACCTTCAGATCATACAAACGTTGGGGCATTTAATGTTTAAACGAACGTAAAGTAATATGCCTGCAGATTTGGATTGGGTGGGATCTCTGCGTACAATATTGTAGCCAGAGATTAAGACAGTGGCATCAGGACAATATCTGAAAGTCTTGATTCAGTGAAGCCAAATATATGAAAGGGTTTGTCTTGATTGTACAACATAGTGGGTACCTCCTGTAACTTGTTTTGTATATGGTTTATATTAAGATGTCCAATACGTAGTCCGTCTTCCTGTGGCCATTTTGAAGATGATTGCACCATTTGTGCAACTAAAACAAATATAGCAACTAAAGAGAGAGAGAGAGAGAGAGAGAGAAGAGAGAGAGAGAGAGGAGAGAGAGAGAGAGAGAGAGAGAGAGAGAGAGAGAGGCGATAAAAAAGGAAGAAAAAGAATAAAAAGAGAAAAGTATTTCACCCCTACCCCCACCCCACCCCCCGCGAAAAAACAAACATTACTTCTGTACAAAAGAGATACAGCGGTTACGTGATAGATCAAATCCAACCAGAAAATATCATTACAGTCTGCCTGCTGTCATCACAGTATTGTATTGTGCTCTTTTACATACATATTTTCTGAGGCAGAAAAAAAAAAAAACGAGTTATGTTTTGATAGTACATTTACTTCGAAAGCAGAAAAAAAAATTACGAGTTATGTTTTGATAGTACATTTTACTTCGAAATCACAATCTACTTTCTTACCATCTACATACCTTTCGCTTTTTTCATAACTTTACGTGTCCTAACCTGAAAGATTAAAGATCAATCGGTCGAGAAATGAACAATGAAAGGGAAAATTTAAAGGTTTTAGTAACCCAAAAGCAAATTTGAAAACACAATATACCAACCTAGACTCTTGTATCAAAGTCGAGAAGCATGACACCATGCCTCTCCTCTGTCTGTCCCTAAAGCCTTGTATGCTTGTCCTGGTCTTTCATGGATCACAGAACATGCAGCACAGTGTTTGCTCCGTGTATCGGTGTCTGACTGCGAACGTTTAAACCAAATACCGTTGGAGACATAATCATTACATCGTCCGACGTGGAAGCGAAACGTTGCACCGCTGATTTGGGCGATTTCCTGAGGCAGTCATGACGGTCGCACTGTCTCCTGCTTTGTTTCTGCTGCTGATTGTCAGCTCTTGGAACGTGGTAAGTTAAAGATTGGCTTTTTCGGCGATCGTGTGGTTTTGATGATTATTTCCATTCACGTAAATTTTCCTTGAATGTGACTCACAATGTGTTCTTCTATTCGTCTGCCTATTTCGCCTCACTTGTCTCTTTATATGTGTTGCTATCTTTCTACACACACACACCACACACACACACACACATACGCGCGCGCTCTCTGGTGCACTTGCATGCGTTATCCCACTGATCTATTGATGCGCTCCCTTCTTTCGTCTATGAAACGGTTTCTATGCATCTATCAAAAATGAATGGTGCGCCGAACGAGATGATATGTGTAGACTGTTAACAACCGTATGGACGGTACGGAATCGTATTGTATTTACTACAGATGCCGACCAAAGTGCAGAGTACTAAGGGAGTGTCTCAGACCTCCACAGCGACTGGGCAGATTTTGCCTCCGTCTTTGATCTGACCAATACCACAGATAGGTACCACGACTTCATGACTCCATCTTCAAGCCCTATTCCGTGTTTCCATCAAGTTGGCTTCAAGCTGATGGTGTGTGATGTTCACTTCAAAGGTGGTCAAAAATAGTAGCTTAAATACAATTGCTATATACTTGTCCAAAAAATAGTAGCGGAAATAAAATTGCTATATACTTGTCCAAAAAATAGTAGCGGAAATAAAATTGCTTATTACTTGTCCAAAAAATAGTAAGCGGAAATAAAATTGCTATATACTTGTCCAAAAAATAGTAGCGGAAATAAAATTGCTATATCTTGTCCAAAAAATAGTAGCGGAAATAAAATTGCTATATACTTGTCCAAAAAATAGTAGCGGAAATAAAAAATTGCTATATACTTGTCCAAAAAATAGCGGAAATAAAATTGCTATATACTTGTCCAAAAATAGTAGCGGAAATAAAATTGCTATATACTTGTCCAAAAAATAGTAGAGGAAATAAAATTGCTATATACTTGTCCAAAAAAATAGTAGCGGAAATAAAATTGCTATATACTTGTCCAAAAATAGTAGCGGAAATAAAATTGCTATATACTTGTCCAAAAAATAGTTAGCGGAAATAAAATTGCTATATACTTGTCCAAAGAATAGTAGCGGAAATAAAATTGCTATATACTTGTTACATGGCAGGACATGCCTCCAGTTACACACCTCTTGACTACGGTGGAGCCCCCCCCCCCTCACTCCCCCGCCTTATATCTCTCTGTTTTCACCAAATGTCTGCCTTGTGTATCTCCCCCCCCCCTCCCCAGCCATTCAACCGTCCTCCCAACATCCCATTCCTTTCAACTTGAAAAAGAAATATACACCTTGTTCTGCAGCCCGCTTTTACAAAATCTGAACATTGCCCCCCCCCCCCACCCCTCTCCACCCCTGTCCTTAACAAAAGAAAGTACAAAATGTGCTGCTAGGTCATTTCATCTCGACCACAGTCCCCTACATTAGTATTTTTATCCGCCCCTGCATTTGTACACCCAGAGTTTCAAGTAGAATTTGTGATATACTGGGAACAGACTCTGAAGCAGATGAGAAACATCAAAAAAAAAAAAAAAACTTAGATGGTTTCAGACTAGGATATGCCATGACGTTCTTGTCACAAATAGTACGTTGAAGAAAATGCACCATCCTTCGCATTCTCAATGGTATTCTAAATTCCTTAGACGAAAACAAAATTTCTGTCCTTCTTTTGCTAGATCTTTCGGCAGCCTTTGACACCATAGACCATGAAATCCTTCTCTCTCGTTTGAAATACACATGTGGCATCAGGGAAACAGCTTTAAATTGGTTTCGTTCTTATCTTCTAGATAGGAAACAGTTCATTCAAGTAGGTGACCACCGTTCTGATGAATCTAACCTCCAATTTGGAGTGCCTCAGGGATCCGTGCTGGGACCTGTCCTCTTTACTTGTACACCACTCCATTGTCTAATGTCATCCACGGCCATTCCGTTTCACACGAAATGTTTGCGGATGATACCCAGCTGCTCCATTCCTCTGTCATCGATGACTACTCACCCCTTGTTTCTACTCTTCAATCTTGTACTTCTGATATTGAGACCTGGATGTCAGCAAATAAGCTTAAATTAAACTGTGAGAAGACTGAAGCCATCCGTTTTTTAAAGCGGTCACATCATGGCCCTGATCCGCTCCCTTCTTCTTTGACATTAGGTTCCAGCACTATTGATTTTCAAACACTGTTCGTGACCTTGGTGTTCTCTTTGATAGTGACCTCTCGATGAAACAGCATGTCACAAAAACTTGTCAGTTAGCCTACATGGAACTTAAACGAATTGCTGCTTGTGACGGGTCTCCGACGCTCCCCCTCGTTATTAAAATATGATTTTCATATTCAGGGATGCAGGGGGTTATAGACAGAAGTATTTACGCTTTCACAACCAAAATGCGCTCTCGCATAGGCACAGCACTCTGTCACTCACATCGGGCCCGCACAAAGGTGACGGGAAACCAATAACGTTTCATAGAAAATAATCAACTTTATTTAACTTGACTCCGAGCCCCCACCCATCACTACACAACACAACTATCTGTATCATACAACAATGTAAACAGCATACAGACAATTTCATAAATCGCATCCCCTTTCCTTCAATTACTCTTCATTAACCAGGAAAGACAATATTCCACTATTCCGTTTGCACACTTATAAACTTAAGAGCAATAAAGCGTCCATAACTTGCCAGCATTCCTTGGTTGACCGTCAGTTTCTCTCATCCACTGTGCGACTACGAGCTGAAGCTGCCACACCGTTGTGTCCTCCGATTGGCCAAATCCAGTTGGGGGACACTGGCAAACGTAGCTTGAGTCGCACCCTCACACTGAGTCTCCCGGACTCCACCACACTTCGCCCTCTCCACGGAAAGGGCTCCTGTTGGCCTCTCCCACAGGTCTTCTCTGGCTGCAAACACCCCACCGTTGTCTGGCAGCTCCCTGTCTAGGCTCCAACAGGCTGAGACGTCTTGCTGTCGACCGTCCCACACGGGAGACAATTCTTCTCGTCGTCGGCTCCGAGGCTACAGCAACCTCCACTGTCTTACGTCCCCACCCAGGAGACAACAAGGCGACAGCTAACCTCTGCTTCACGCTGTATTTTCTTGAGCCCTCAGCAAGACGGGCGAGTTCACTTTCCCTTAAGTGAGTCACCCACTTCCTGGTTTTCCAAGCACCTTATATTCATTCTCAAACAAGAGAGAACCCGAGTTTTAACTGGCTCAGCCAATGGAATCACTGGCACACACACATCACACGATTTGTACCAATAAATCCCCAAGTTATTTTTATTCCACCAATGGAATCACAAGTCACCTACACATACACACACACCACAGCTGCTAGCGCCAACAAAGACTTGGGCACCCAGTGGTTAATGCATAACCTCCTATTCAAACTCATGTTCGATTCCCCGAAGCTACCCATTGTACTAACAGCCTCGACCTCTCTACTGCCATGACTGATGCTTCAAGTATTTACTACCTCTATAGACAACAAGGCGAAAACCACTCGATAGGCCGCAGCCTTCCATTCATTCCTCAGAACAAGGACGACTGAATGGTCGCTGTACTCTGCCTGCAGGCTGACGGTCACCTACTCGTGACGGTCACCTGACACGATCGCCTTCCTTTCAGGCCCACGGGAGAGTCCAGTGAATAGCCAGTGCTCAAAGTGGACACTCTTCTCTACCCAGGACTGGCAGGTCGCCAACTCCTTGTCACTATCCCTCGGACATGCGAAACACTTTCCCAGTACTCTCCCTCCTTCAGTATACGACTCGGGGTATCCCCCCCTGGTGATGCCTGAATTCGCCCCACTTGAAGACCCAAGGAACGTGCTCTCAACAACAGCAACTACCCTTAATTTGCCTAAATGCTCGAGAACATTCGGCCGACTCATTACACCCCCGTACCTAAGAATGTTGTTCCAATCAACATTTCCTCAAGGACGAATGTTCTCAGATTGGATAAAACAAACTCAGTTGCATGGGTCGATATAACAGTGCTATCCCTATGCTTCAAGACATCACTTCCATCAACATCTCTAACATGGAGAAAAAGAAACACCTGAAGGTGCTGGGGAGGACCCAGAGAAGCACTGTCTTCACCTGCCCTTAGAGCAGTTCCTGTACCACCCTTGGAGGCCTGCGCTGTGTTGACGATGGGTACAGGCACGCGCAGGACACTCCATTAAGATATCAAGGGACATAACTGCTCCTGAACAGAGGTAAATTAGACTACAGGATGCAGCTCATAACAGCCTCAAAGTAGCATCCCCCATGGGTGTACCAGCCCGTATTTCATGACTGCAGAGCCCACCTGCGAAAAACACCACCCCCCAGCTGCCGAGCACACCCCACAGACCCAACCACCCCTGCCCACAGACAGATGAAGACAGTGCCACTCCAGACACAGCCAAGCTTTCGCCATACGGTCTTATGTGCCCTCAAGAGAGAATCCAAAGTTGTAGTCTTTCCACTGTCAACAGGACTTTCCCTGTGGTCAGTGGGTCTTTCCTCACCGCCACTGGACCTTTCTCCAGGGTCAGCCTAGTTAAGGCAAAGAAGAAAAAGAAACACCCGAAGGTGCTGGGGAGGACCCAGAGAAGCACTGTCTTCACCTGCCCTCTAGAGCAGTCCTGTACCACCCTTGGAGGCCTGCGCGTGTTGACGATTGGTACAGGCACGCGCAGGACACTCCATTAAGATATCAAGGGACATAACTGCTCCTGAACAGAGGTAAATTAGACTACAGGAATGCAGCGCATAACAGGCCTCAAAGGTGCAAAATCCCCCCTGGTGTACCAGCCCGTATTTCATGACTGCAGAGCCCACCGGCGAAAAACAAAAACACCACCCCCCACGCAGATCACACTCCACAGACCCAACCCCCCCTGCCCACGGACAGATGAAGACATGTCCACTCCCAGACCAGTTCCAAGCTTCGCCATACATCTTATGTGCACTCAAGAGAGATCCAAAGAATCCATCAACATCTCTAACATGGATAATGTAACCCAATTAAAACCAATAAATTCAATTAGATAATCGCATAGATCACTCTTTTGTCAGTCATAAACAAACTTGCACGACATTTAACTCTAAACTGGCCCACATATAAACCAAACACTCTCTATACTTAGCTATCAGCATGTCCATACAGATTAATTAAACATTCCCATTCACTTCTAATATAGCACAACCATAAGGGACCACAACATCAAATTCAGGTAGTGTGGCCCAGCCTACTTAACATCAAATCAATTCAGCGTGGTGCTCACAAAGCCACAAGGTCAAATACAATTCAGGCGTGTGCCCACACACCTCTCACCACAGCCCATATGCAAAGCAAACCACTTTATCATGATGTCACAAAATATGACATTTTTCACACTTTTACCGATCAGTGAACAAGACAACATAATCAAACAGATATCAACCAAAAAATCAATAAATCATAACACATGGAGCATGCACTCAACCCTAATTACAATGAAACAAAAGCAACGTCAAAACTGATAACCAATTAAACAAAAAAAATTAAAACAACAATAAACAAAAGACTCAACCCACCCCCACGATGGGGACGCAAATCAAAATAACACAACCAGCCAGCGACAATTATTCCTATGGTAGCTGCCCTAACAGATGACTGCCTCACACCTCCACCACAACAGCACCCGTAAGGCATTGCTCCTACCATTGTTCACTTCTGTTGTTTCAAACTACAACAGCAACACCAGGAGGCATTACTCCAACCCTGACCTACTTCCTCCCCACTCAATCTTGTCCGACGGTTTGTGGCTCGCCAATAGAAAACTGGGCAGAATAATTTGCGCGTTCCAGGCTTTACAAGAGAGTCACACACCCCTTCACACATTTAGTCCCTTAAAGGAGCGCGTGAAAATCTCGCGAGCCTCTTCTAGCCTGTCGCACCACCATGCACTGCGACACGATCAACTCCCCTTTTTCAAAATGTTTATGAGATGAGCCTCACTCATCTTATCCGAAACCGAGATTTCCTTCTCTCAGTGAAATTCCTTGGTTCGAATCCCACTCTGGCCTATGCCACTATACTTGAGGTATTAGTTGCAGCTTATTTTTCGTTCCTCTTTCCAACACTGGTTCGTCCTGCTCCCTGTGAGCTGACTATTATTTTGGCATTTCTAAACGATAGCAGGTCTCCTTGACCTTCTTGCCATGCATTATAACTGCCTCCCTGGTCCCAACCACCCCAAGCTGCTGGTTCCAGTCACATCTGTGGTCCATGTCCCCGACCCTGAGGTCCGCCACCGTGGCTCCTACATTTCTGACTGCCACGGCAACGCCAAACAACGTTTTTTGAAACCACCATTAATGGCCACCATGGCTACGGCAAACCGCCACTAAGGCCACCTCCATGACCTCGCACCGCCACTACGACCTATATCATGGTCCCTTTGCACCACCACCATGGCCACGCTTCATGGCCTACCTACTCTACTGCTAGCGGCACCTGGCACTCCCCACCTGCTTTCTGTTACCTCCGCTACTCCTGCACTGTGCCCCTTGCTTCCCCACTTACTGAGGCAGCCTGGTAGGCATTCCGGGGTGATATCCTACCCGTCTAACAAAGCTGATAGTGGAAGATGTTATTTGCACTGCTGCAGTGAGAGTACTCCTGACAAACTCTGACTCTACTCGACACGGGCCAAAGGTACCTATTAAATTCTTCCATCGCATATCGCACACCAGGTGTTTCCCCGGTATAGTCTGTCTCTACCGCACAAAACCGGGCTCTACATTGCCGCTAGAAGTCAGTCCTGTATGGAATAAGCAGTCACCCGCTTCCCGTTTACTACTGCCCTATAGTGGTGGTGGCACTCCTTCCTTCCTTTGAATTGTATCAACGCAACGACGGAATGTATTTCGCAGTCCGCTACATTCCTTGGGCCGATATGACCCTCTCGCCCACATTTAAACATGTGCGTTTCACTCTACCATTCTCTTGAGTCTCGACTGTTGCCACGGGACTTAGAATCCGCTTCTCTAACTGCGGTCTCGCCTCCTTTGTAGGGAGTCGGCGAATCACTGCTGACTGTGTGGTCTGGGCATTAGCGGGTCGACGGGTTCAATCCCCCTCGCCCCATTACGCTGATCATGGCAGCTTCAATACCTGTCTGCAACTTTCACTAACTCCTCTAAACTTTCTAATTCTCTTATCTCCTTCTGCCAAGAATACTGTGAGATCCTTTCCGACAAGTGGAGAAAATTGCTCCGTTAACGATCTCCTCCTCAAAGACTCAAAAGTTTGTTCGATGTTTTCCTAACCTTATCCATTTGTCTAATAAGCCCCTAAGCCCTTAAAGTGAACTGACGTGCGTCTCACTATTTTACGGGGGGGGGGTGGGGGGGGGGGGGGGGGGAACTTTCTTTTTCTCTGAACAATTTCCTAATCTATCGTCGGTTTTACCTGGTACCTCTGAAACAAAGCATCGCGCACCACTCAAAATCTGTCTGTTTTTTCCGGTGTAAGCAAAAAAAGCATCCCTAAGCTTTGGGTCCCCACAGCGCAGACAAATTTGTGCCCACCGATCTTGGGTAAGCCCTGATCTTTGCAATCCTTCAAATTGCGAATGAAATCCCTAAATGGTCGGGATTCTCCATCAAACCCTTGGCATATTGAATCAAGGGAACTGAGCATGTGTGTGCATGAAGTTCACTTGAAGTTTTGCGTCCCCCGTCCCGTTCTTTCATCCAAATTTTAATTTTTCTAACTCACACTGCCTATCCTACTCCCTTCTTTCTCTTTCCTCTCTTTTTTCCCCGTTCTCTTTCTCTCTCCTCTCTTTCCGTTCTCTCTCCTCCGATTTTCCCGTTCTCTTCTTGCTTCCTCTCCTCTCGTTCCTCTCTCCTCCTTTTTTCTCCCGTTCGCTTCTCTCTCCTCTTTTTGCCCTTTCCCGTTCTCTCTCCTCCTTTTCCCGTTCCCTTTCTCTCTCCTCCTCTTTTTCCCCGTTCCCTTCTCTCTCCTCTTTTTCCCCGTTCTCTTCCTCTCCTCTTTTTTCCGAGCTCTTTCTCCTCCTCTTTTTTTTTCCCGTTCTCTTCTCCTCTTCCTCTTTTTCCCGTCTCTTTCTCTCTCCTCTTTTTCTTTGCCTTCTTCTTCCCGTTCTCCCTTTGAGTAATTTCTTGGCCTCGATTACGACGGGGCCCGTTCTCTTCTACATATCCTCAGTTCCGACCTCTTTAAGTCCTAAAGCTTTCCTTCTTCTATGAGGTCCCATCTTTTTTCAGGCGGACCCACTTGTCCCTCAGCACCTCTGTTCAGTCAACATTTTGAAGCCTATCTAACCCCGATCAGCTATTAATACAACCACAGTAACAAGCGAGATATCCACTACGATCACTTTGTAAATAAGCGATCAAATAGTTGTGCTACACACAATCAACCTCAATACAGCAACCAACTCCCGCAAGTTTCAAATACACTCCCATCAAGAAAAAAAGATCAAAACAATCAACAAATGACTAACGTCTTTCCCGGTTATGTAATAAACAAATCTAGTTTCCACATTACGACAAAGTTCAAAAATCCCTTTCAATTGAACAAAACCAAGAATTCAAAATCACTTATGGCTCATTTATGGTTCATCCCGGACGAGCCCCCAATTTGTGACGGGTCTCCGACGCCTCCCCCCACCTCGATATTAAATATGATTTTTTCCATATTCAGGGATGCAGGGGGTTATAGACAGAAGTATTTACGCTTCACAACCAAAATGCGCTCTCGCATAGGCACACGCACTCTGTCACTCACATCGGCCCGCACAAAGGTGACGGGAAACCAATAACGTTTCATAGAAAATATCAACTTTATTTAACTTGACTCCGAGCCCCCACCCATCACTACACAACACAACTATCTGTATCATACAACAATGTGAAACAAGCATAAAGACAATTTCATAAATCGCTCCCCTTTCCTTCAAATTACTCTTCATTAACCAGAAAAGACAATATTCCACAATGCGATTGCACACTTATAAACTTAAGAGCAATAAAGCGTCCCAAAACTTGGCCAGCATTCCTTGGTTGACCGCAGTTTATCACGTCATTTCCCACAGTGCGACATACGAGCTGAAGCTGCCAACACCGTTGTGGGTCCTCCCGATTGGCCAAATCCAGTTGGGGACACTGCAACGTACTTGATCGCACCCTCACAAGTGATCTCCCGGACTCCCACCACACTTCCGCCCTCATCCACGGAAAGGCTCCCGGTTTGCCCACCCACAGGTCTTCCTCTGCTGAAACACCCCACCGTTGGCTGGCAGCTTCCTGTCTAGGCTCCCAACAGGCTGAGACCGTCTTGCTGTCGACCGTCCGCCACACGGAGGAACAATCTTCTCGTCGTCGGCTGTCCGAGGGCTACAGCAACCTCCACTAGTCTTACGTCCCCACCCAGGAGACAACAAGGCGACAGCTAACCTCTGCTTCACTCTGTATTTGCTTGAGCCCCAGCAGACGGCGAGTTTCACTTCCTTAAGTAAGGTCACCCACTTCCTGGTTTTCAAGCACCGTATATTCATTCTACAACAAGAGAAACCCGAAGTTTAAACTGGCTCAACCAATGAATCACTGGCACACACACATCAAACGATTTGTACCAATAAATCCCCAAGTTATTTTTACCCCCCCAATGGAATCACAAGTCACCTACACATACACACACACCACATCTCTAGCGCCACAAATACTTGGGCACCTATGATCAAGCATAACCTCCATACAAACACAGTCGATTCCCTACCGAACTACCCATTGTACTAACAGGCCTCGAACATCTCACTGCCATATAACTGATGCTTCAGTATTTACTTACCTCAATAGACATCACGGCGAAAACCCTCGATAGGCCGCAGCCTTCCATTCATTCCCTCAAACAAGGACGAGCTGTAGGTCGCTGTACTCCTGCCTGCAGGCTGACGGTCACCTACTCGTGACGGTCCACCTGACACGATCAGCCTTCCTTTCAGGCCACGGAGAGGTCAGTGAATAGCCAGTGCTCAAGTGGACACTCTTCTCTACCCAGGACTGGCAGGTGCCAACTCCTTGTCACATCCCCACGGACATGGCGAAACACATCCCCAGTACACTCCGCTCCTTCAGTATACACTCGGGATCCCCCCCCGGTGATGCCTGAATTCGAACACCTGAAACCCTAGGAACGTGCACTCAACAACACAACTACCCTTAATTTGCTAAATGGCTCGAGAAACTTTCGGGCCGACTCATTTACACTGCTATTCGACCCTATCTCACTGAAGACGCCACAAAAGCTACTCGTTTCATCATACATCCTTCAAAGGCTAGAATTACTGCAACTGTGTTCTCCTTGGCTGTCCCTCAACTGTCATCCAACCCTTCCAATGTGTACAGAACTCTGCAGCCCGTCTCATTTGCAAATCTCCTAGGACCCAACCCTGCAGCCCTCTCCTGAAAAAGTTGCACTGGCTCCCCGTTGAAGAAAGAATTAAATACAAATGTTGTTGTCTCTGCTTCACGATTTTCACTGGCGATGCCCCTGCCTATCTATCCGATCTCCTTCAAGTATATGTCCCATCACGTACGCTCCGCTCCTCCACCGACACTAGGCCCTTCCGCTTTCCCAGTTACCGCCCCCATCGTAAACAGCATGGCGAACGAGCTTTCTCATACGCAGCTCCCAAACTCTGGAAATAAACTCCCTATGACTTAAGACATTCTCAAACCTTTTCTTCCTTCAAAACCTCCCTGAAAACCTACCTTTTCAAACAATACTAAGAAGACAGTCATTACCAGATAGTTGATTGACTTTTGTTATTTTGTGGATTGCTTAGTAGTTTGTGCTTGTTGCGGCTGTTGTGTATTGTGTGTCTGTGCGTGAGAGTGTGTGTGCGCGCGGGAGAGAATGAGAGAGAGCCTTTGTTTTTCATTTCTGAGCCGTTTTTTTCAATGCATTTTCTTTACATTTAGCAATTGCATTTTTCTGCCTTTGTAAAGCGCCTTGTGCCGTGGAAGGCGCTATATAAATCCCCATTATTATTATTATTATTATTAGATAATAGCGATACATGTTAATTTTGTGAGACAGATAAAGAGTCAATGCAACGCTGCTGATGTCATGGTGATCGTGTTCACAGTTTCTGCAGTGATCTAGAGAATGATGAGTGAGAAATGAAAGAGACACGCTTTACGAATCAAGCTTCATAGAGAATTAGTATTGTCTGAAAACAATGAACAAATTAATCAGATGGCTTGTTGGACTAGACTATCCTTTTGGCTGAATAGTTTAATAATAATAATATTAATAATAATAATGAATACTTATATAGCGCCTATTCTCGGCTAGAGGCCAAGCTCTAAGCGCTTTACAATCAACAATCGTTTACACAAACGGGCTGCCTACCTGGGTAGTGCCGACTGAAGAGCTGCCAGCTGGCGCTTCATTCAGTCGTTTCCCGTGTCATCCAGTCAGTGTCGTTCAATATCGATCACTCATTTTCCTTACTTCCTTCATTCTTTCCATTTCTCACGCAGGGTGCATGCTATGTTTTAACGTGTCATCCATACCGACGGCCAAACTGGCCTACTCTTCCGAAAGTTGGTGGTGGGATTTTACGTGTGTGCAAGATGTTATGCGTGCGTTCACACACGGAAATCGGATTATAGTCTCATTCGAAGGACTGTATGGGAATGGAGTCAGAACCAATGTTAACTCCGAGGGAAAAATCCCCTGTACCGAAACGCCCGGCGGAGGTTCGAACCCCCAACCCCAGGATCACCAAGATTACGAGTCCGGCGCTCTACCAACTGTATTTGGATACATATGTAAAATCATTAACATTAGACCTAACACTCAAGACTCTGTGAACGAATTAAAGACAAAAATGAAATCGAAAAATATTTGCACTGCAACGGAAATGCGATTCACAGAATGACACGCATAAATTTATTGAGATTAGTAGATGCAAATAACGATGTCTAGAAATGTTGAATCTTTCCATATTTTTCCACAGATTGCTGTACATATACGATTAGTTTGGATTTTTGAACCAACTCGATGTGTTGATGGAGTACATCGTACCTTTAGTTAATGTACGGATTGTTTGGCGTATGTATGTGTGAAAAAGGTTACGGTCAGTCATGAAGTTTTGTGTAATACAGTTGAACGGACCATAAATTCGCCCCCACGTCTGTGCCACGAATGCGCGCCATTCGCCCCACTCTGTGCCATGAATGCGTGCCATTCGCCCCACGTCTGTGCCACGAATGCGCGCCATTCGCCCCACGTCTGTGCCACGAATGCGCGCCATTCGCCCCCACGTCTGTGCCACGAATGCGCGCCAACTTGTCAGACATTCTTCTTTCGCTTCCGCCAAGTTTGAATACAATTGGTTCATGAAGCAGTGCAGTGTCTCCTCCGGTGGGCTGCCTCTTGATGACCTGACATTGACTGCTCCCTGTGAATTGCCGGCCGGGGCTGCGGCGGGACTGGTCGGGCTGTGGCTGTGGGACGGGGTGTCAGAATGAGGGGGGTGGGTGCACTGCCTTTGAGGTGGCGCAGAGGCTGGGACAGAAAAAAAAGGTTAATAAAATTCTTGTGTTGTTGTGCTGCACGGTCCTGGGTTTCGCCCTTTGATCATGTCTGCATCACAAACAGTTGCCAGTATTGGGGAGGTTCGCCGGTGGCGTACGTTCCATCTTTTAACCATGTGTTATCACACTAACTCGTAAGTTTGGATGAGTTCTTGTTTACAAGCTGAAACAAATTCAGCAGCGTAATTCTAAACAACAGAAAACGACGAAGTACAGAACAACAGCAACGGCAACAGCAGCAGCAGAAACATCATCAACAGCAACATCATCACCAGAACAACAACGGGGCCGGAGTAACTTAGTGGTGGAGCGCCGGACTTGTAATCTTGGTGATCCTGGGGTTGCGGGTTCGAATCTCTGCCGGGCCGCTTCGGTACAGGCGCGGGGGAGGGGGGGTGTCCAATGAACAGAGGTTCCGTGGGGTGAACGCACACATAACATCATGCACATTCGTAAAGTCCCATCACCAACTTTCGGAAGAGATGGCCAGTTTTGGGCGTTGGTATGGATGACACGTTACACATAGCATGCACCTTCCCCGGAGCTGGAGTATGGCTGCCTTAATGGCAGGAAAAAAAAAAAAAAAAAAAAAAAAAAAAAAAAAAAAAAAAAAACGGTCATACACACAAAAACTCCACTGCCTTCTTGGGCAGATGGGGTTAATCCCTTTCCTGTCCA
>CM031606.1:3075127-3098307 GCA_018398815.1 Conus ventricosus
AATAGCAATCCAGCCCCTGTGTATGATTCCAAAACTGAACCATCTGTAAAAATCTTTAAATGATTCGGATACTTATTTTCTACAATGTTCTTTTGCTTCAACGGATATTTAAAATTGATGTTATCCTCTTTTTTTAGAGTTGTATAATCTGTATCGAATCTAGCAGAAATATGCTCCCATTGAGGAATAATGGGTATTATGGGACTACTTGAAATTGATGTAATATCAATATCACAACTCTTAAAAATATCATCAGTATAGTTTCTAATAGGTTGAAGATATGAAATGTTTTGCGCTCTTTTCGGGAAATCCTGTATTGAGTCAAGAAAAATGTCATTTGTCACTGAATGGAAACTGAAAGACATCTAGTCACATACTTTGCGGTGGCCAACTTCCGTTGGTCCTCAAGAGTTAACAGATTAGCTGCTCTGTATTTTTTGAGCGTATTTGTGTGTACTGGCACACAAGTGCCAACTTAACAGCCTTACTATCTATGCTTTGTAATTTTTTTAGCAGCGTCCGTGGAGCTCGGAAATATACCTCTTGACCATAAGTTAATTTCGATCGAATTAAAACTGGTAGCAAGGTTAAACGTGTTTGAGTATCTTGTCCCCATGACTGAGCATTAATTATTTTGAGAAAATTTAATCTTTGTGTAGCTTTACTTATTATGTGTTCAATATGATATCGCCACTTTAACTTAGGGGTTAAATAGACTCCTAAAAATTTTACAGCTTTTGAATATTTAAGAGTGTTGCCTTTTATAACAAGCTGAGGAGGATGCTTTGGAGTATCACCATTAATAAAAAGCATTAATTGTGTCTTTTCTCCGGAAAGTTCTAAACCATTTTCTTTCATGTATAAATCTAACTTATCTAGCTCAACTTGGTATAGTTTTTGAACATGTGTTATAACTCTCTTATTTGTTTGTTTTCTGACGTTTGTATTCATCCATATAGCAATGTCATCAGCACATTGAACGAGATGAATATTGTTAGATGGAACGTTTGGGAGATCATGAATAAGAATAGTGTGTATGTGTGTGCGTGTGCGTGTGCGTGCGGTGTGTGTGTGTGTGTGTGTGTGTGTGTGTGTGTGTGTGTGTGTGTGTGTGTGTGTGTGTGTGTGTGTGTGTGTGTGTGTGTGTGTGTGTGTGTGTGTGTGTGTGTCCCAGAGGAGTATTACCGTCATTCACAGACAGAGGTGATGGAGAATAAGGGGACTTCAGTGGACGTTCTTTCAGTTGCAGCTGGCATGCTCACCATCATCCTCACCGGGTTTCCAGGGGACTAATCAGTCTGACCGGGGTTGATTCACCCTCCGGTAATTTGAAAGAACGAGGAATTTGTAACGATGCTATCATAATCCGTCAACATATGGGACACCGTATTGCAAACTCGCTCTCTTTCCCCCTCAACGCGCTACTTTCATTCTGTCACAAAAAGGAGTGTGTAAAAAAAAATCGTTGCCGATTCAGGTGATTTTTACAGCCAGTTGTACTGTTCTTATCCCTATAACGAAAAAAAAACCCGCAAGAAAATCAGAACAGGTGCCCACTGAACAACATTTTGACTCGGCGGCAGTGCAGTGACTTCTTTGTTGGGTTACCTTACGACTGCTCCTTTTGGCGGCAGTGCACTGACTTCTTTGCTGGGTTACCTTACGACTGCTCCTTTTGGAATGCGTCCTCTGGGCCTGCTGCTGGAGATGGTTGGAGAATAGGAATGTCTCCTCTGGGCCTGCTGCTGGAGATAGTGGGAGAATAGGGATGTCTCTTCTGGGCCTGCTGCTGTCTATGGTTGGAGAAAAGGAATGTCTCCCCCGGGCCTGCTGCTGGAGATGGTAGGAGAATAGGACTGTCTCCTCTGGGCCTGCTGCTGTCAATGGTGGGAGAATGGGAATGTCCCCCTGGCCTGCGTGGAGATGGTTGGAGAATAAGGAATGTCTCCTCTGGTCTGCTGCTGGGATGGTTGGAGAATAGGAATGTCTCCTCTGGGCCTGCTGCTGGAGATGGTTGGAGAATAGGAATGTCCCCCTCTGGTCTGCTCTGGAGATGGTAGGGAATAGGAATGTCCCTCGGGGCATGCTGCTGGAGATGGTTGGAGAATAGGAATGTCTCCTTCTGGGCCTGCTGCTGGAGATGGTGGGAGAATAGGAATGTCTCCTCTGGGCCTGCTGCTGTCAAGGGTTGGAGAATAGGAATTCTCCTCTGGGTTGTGCTGGAGATGGTGGGAGAATAGAATGTCTCCTCTGGGCCTGCTGCTGTCAATGGTTGGAGAATAGGAATGTCTCCGCTGGGCCTGATGCTGGAGATGGTTGGAGAATAGGAATGTCTCCTCTGGGCCTGCGCTGGAGATGGTTGGAGAATAGGAATGTCCCCTGGGCCTGCTGCTGGAGATGGTTGGGAATAGGAATGCCTCTTCTGGGCCTGCTGCTGGCTATT
Organism: Conus ventricosus; assembly: GCA_018398815.1. Taxonomy (NCBI): domain Eukaryota; kingdom Metazoa; phylum Mollusca; class Gastropoda; order Neogastropoda; family Conidae; genus Conus; species Conus ventricosus. Next base: position 3,077,571 of record CM031606.1, read on the forward strand.
TCTGCTGGGGGGGCTCATTTGAATACTATTCACTCCTGTCTTAAATCAGAACGTATGTCCTTAACGGGCAACGAACGTATAACTATACATAATGCAATGAGCCTACGAGTCCAAATGTCCAGCGATGCTGTTGCTAGGAACTGATAGCCAAGGTTATCGCTAATGACTTGAGATTCGAAAACGGTCTTGTTGAAATGCCCAGGATCCAGGTATCCAGTGGAAAAAGGGAAATTTGGAATCACACCACAGAAATTGATACACATTTGTTGGGTAATTCTTACCCGGAATCAGCCAGGCCTGAGAATAACCGACATCTTCAGTAGAAGTCATGACGATTTCAGCTCATTCTTAAAGATAGTCTGAGGCCGGAACGCTCAACACAGTAATTTAGTCTTGCGGTCAGAATATGGTGGGTAGCGTCCTTACACCACCACACCCACACACACACACACACCCCCACACACACACACACACACACCCACCCCCACACACACACACACACACCACACACACACACACCCCACACAACATGACGGTAGTTCCATTGGAACGGAACCATGACATCCCACACTTCAATCCTGAAAGCAAACCCACAGTACCAACCGTGACTGATGTGCTCACTGTGATTTGACCACGCTGTGTTGAGCCCTGAGTGACGAGGACAGTGAGGACAGGGGCAGCTGTCCTCCCACCCCGGACGAAGAGGGCGAGTCGTCGGTACGGCAGGGGCCCGACTCCAGGGGCTCCATTCACGTCATTCCTGCCGTTGTTCCCAAACTTCAAGAAGGTGATAACGATGAAAACAAATTGAAAAAATCACATAGCTGGTCTGTCTGTCTGTCTGTCTGTCTGTCTCTGTCTTTCTCTCTCTCTCTGTCTTTCTCTCTCTTTTTCTCTCTTTTCTCTCTCTCTCTCTCCCCTCTTCTCTCTCCCCTTCTCTCTCTCTTCTCTCTCCTTTCTCTTTGGTTGTGTTTAACATACGCGCGCGCACACACACACACACACACAAAAACACAACATACACGCACGCACACACACGCACCACACACACACCACACCACACACACACACACACACACACAAACACACACACACTCACACACACACACACCGCACACACACACACACACACACTGGTGTGGGGTTAGTGTCATAGAGTAGCTTTAGGCCTGGAGGGAATGAGTGGTGTGGGGGTTAGTGTAATGGAGAAAGACATTAGGACTGTGGGGGGAATGAGTGGTGTGGGGTTAGTGTCATGGAGTAGCATTAGGACTGTGGGGGGAATGAGTGGTGTGGGGGTTAGTGTCATGGGGGTAGCATGAGGACTGTGGGGGGAATGAGTGGTGTGGGGGTTAGTGCCATGGAGTAGCATTAGGACTGTGGGGGGAATGAGTGGTGTGGGGGTTAGTGTCATGGAGTAGCATTAGGACTGTGGGGGGATGCGTGGGGTGGGGGTTAGTGCCATGGAGTAGCATTAGGACTGTGGGGGGAATGAGTGGTGTGGGGGTTAGTGTCATGGAGTAGCATTAGGACTGTGGGGGGATGAGTGGTGTGGGGGTTAGTGTCATGGAGTAGCATTAGGACTGTGGGGGATGAGTGGTGTGGGGGTTAGTGCCATGGAGTAGCATTAGGACTGTGGGGGAATGAGTGGTGTGGGGGTTAGTGTCATGGAGTAGCATTAGGACTGTGAGGGATTGAGTGGTGTGGGGGTTAGTGTCATGGAGTAGCATTAGGACTGTGGGGGGAATGAGTGGTGTGGGGGTTAGTGTCATGGAGTAGCATTAGGACTGTGGGGGGAATGAGTGGTGTGGGGGTTAGTGCCATGGATTAGCATTAGGACTGTGGGGGAATGAGTGGGGTGGGGGTTAGTGCCACTGTAGTAGCACAAACGAGGAGACAGTAAATCGAAAAAAGATATGATGAAATAGCATGTGACACAGACTTTAACATCAAGTATGAACGAGGCCAGTGTGTGACGGGCAGGAGTGCCATACGGAGCACCACAGGGAGTACCGCACGGTGGACGGGTCCTGCAACCACGTGTTCAACTATGGAACGGCCAACACTCCGTACAGTCGTTTCCTCTATCCAGTCTACAGGGACTGTGAGTAGGCCATGGCGATGGACATTGTCATCATGACGACGATGATGATGATATAGAGGAAGACATAGTGATGATGTTGATGCACTGATCATGAATGATAATGACGACCAACAGAATGTTGCAGCGAATGAATGATGATACTAGCCACGATAGAAATAACTTGGATTGCCTTGAGTAAGATACTGATCATGATTATGATGTAACAGCAACATTGAGTGTGCCGTGAGTATAACTGGTGATTAGTGTTGCCTTAAATGACATTGATTTAGACATGGATGGCAATAATACAGGCCATTCTGTTAATCATTATTATAGAGGTGATGAAAATGATAGACAGTGGTTACTCATTGATCTCATACATGTAATGTCAACGGTAAGGAGTAACCCAAATATAGTGTTACTGGTGGTTTTCTTGAACAGCGCGCGCGCGCGCACACACACACACACACACACACACACACACACACACACACACACACACGCACGCATGCACGCACGCACGCACGCACGCACGCACGCACGCACGCACGCACGCACGCACGCACACACACCTTGCAGAGCAAGAAGGGCGACTTGGGCAGATTTACACCCGGAAAAAACACACCTGACTTTAAGGATTTGTTTTTTAAACTTGTCTCCAGCACGAGCATGGAGTTTATTTCAGCTTTAATTTCAATACAGTTTGTGACGGTTTATGGCGCACAGCTCATGATAAGTCGGAGAAACTGTCAACTGAAAAAAAGACACTGAATAAAGTCATTGCAGTATGCATCACAGCTCTGACGAAAAGTGGTAATCTGGAAGACATATAGAAAGTAACCAACGAGACTTTCCACCGCTGTATACAGTCTTGCTTCCGCTATATAGACTTGCAGATGTCTGCCGAAGCTTCATCATTCTTCATCTGCCGAAGCTTCTGTTGGGTGAGCTGCTTGGCTTGCTGGTACTTCAGCTGTTTCGTCTTGCAGGTCTTGTCGCTGAGGTGATCTCTATGGGTTTTGTGAAGCATGTCTATGAGCTTCTTGTTCTCTGAGTCGTTTTCATCAAACCAGTCTCTATGCTTGTGTTCAAAACGGCCCAGGGTGTCAGCTGCAGCGTTGTACAGGGATTCTTTGAAGGATTTCCATTCCTTGCCAGTGTCCTCTCCAGTAAGGATGATGTTCTACAGGCATCCCTGTATCCTTTCTTGCAGAATATCTCTGTTGTTACACAGGCGAGCAATGTTCAGCCTTCTCATGGCTTTTCTCTGGCCGATTCGTGCTTCAGGGCAAGCTGGATGTTCACCTTGCTCCTGATCAGGCGCTGAGCTGGTCAGCAATCAGCTCCCCTCATGCAGCGTGTCATTAGAACATCACGTCTGTCGCTCTGGCGAACATTCACATAGTCAAGCATGTGCCATTGTTTGGAGCGGGGTGCATCCACGTGTTCTTAAACTTGTCTGCCTGCAGGAAGATGGTGTTGGTGATGGAAAGTTCATGTTGTGCACACAGTGATAACATCAGCAGACCATTGGAGTTGCAGTTTCCAGTGCCACGGTGTCCAAGAACGTTGGTCCAAGTGGCGTAGTCCCTTCCTACACGGGCGTTTAAGTCCCCGAGGATAGTGAACTTGTCCTTGTGGTTGATCACAGTGATGACATGGTTCAGCTCCTCATAGAAGGCTTCTTTGAAGTCATCTGGGTTCGTCATTGTTGGAGCATAGGCGCTGATGATGCTGGCAAAGTGGTCTTTTGTAAGCCTAAGCCACAATATCATTAGGTGATCATTAATGCCACGTAGCAGTCTATCTAGCTTCCGGGCAAGCTTTGTGTGAATTACAAATCCAATACCAAAGGTTCCTGGGTTTTCTTCAGGCTTCCCAATGTAGTAATACGTGAAGCCTCCTCCAACTTCTTCAAGCAGTGTGTCGCCCGCAAGCCTTGTTTCATTCAGAGCCGCTATGTCGATCTGGCAACGGCCTGGCAGCTTGGCATTCAGAGTGGTACGACGCTCTGGTCTGTCATCTCTGTCCAGTCAGGATCAGACATTCCATGCCCCAAATGTCATCCTCGTTTCCCTGTGTTTTGACTTTCGATCATGTTGTTGGATGACGAGGCAGGCGCAGTCACCTGTCAGTACAGTGAAGGCCTGGCTTTGTTTCGGAATCCTTTCATCTCCGCTCAACATGTGGGGAAAGCAATGCTATCCCTGAACAGGGCTGCTCCGTCGCTGTAGGAGGATACCAGCACCGCATCTGCCCAGGCGTGCGATGAACGACCAGCAGCCTACAGCCGCCTACGTGCAGAGTCGTAGCTAGGGACCTCCAGCAACATCCTTTGCCTGTCCCCGTCACTACTTCTCCATTGTCGCAGGACTTGGAAGTAGCTGGTAAAGGTTGCCTTTGGGTTTATTGGTGTACCTGCTTGCCTGACCAGCACAGGGGTGAAGGAGAGTCGTGCTGTCTCTTCACCATCTCGCCTTCTGGGGTTCATTGCCCCACAGGTGCAGAAGCTGCCACGAGTAGGACAGCTCCAGGAGTTGCAGCTTTTTTTTGTTCGAAGTATCCGTCTCCTATAGGGATGGCCGACCAAAGCTGAAGAGCTCCCTCTACCCTGGGGGGTTGTTTCATGAACGCCAGGGCATGTCCGCACGCCGATGGACCTGCACGTTGCATGTTAAGGGGCCAACCTCCTCCACGTCCCTTGTAGTTTGGCCTGGGGCCGCAAGGCACCCAGTGGACATGCGTTGCCACGTGGAGGCACAACCTAAATGATTGTAGTTGAGGTTATGTACTGGCAGGAGAGACTTACGCACTCGGCTCTTTTTTCTCAGTGTGTGTGTGCGCGCGCGCGCGCGCGCGCGCGCGCGCGCGCGCGTGTGTGTGTGTGTGTGTGTGTGTGTGTGTGTGTGTGTGTGTGTGTGTGTGTGTGTGTGTGTGTGTGTTCTCTCTCTCTCTCTCTCTCTCTCTCTCTCTCTCTCTCTCTCTCTCTCTCTCTCTCTCTCTCTCTCTGTCTTTCTCACACTCTTCTCTCTCTCTCTCTCTCTCTCTTCTCTCTTCTCTCTCTCTCTCTCTCTCTCTCTCTCTCTCTCTCTCTCTCTCTCTCTCTCTGTCTATCGTTCTAGCCATCGTTCTATCGTTGACGGAGGCCTTTCTATGGCATGATGACAGCCGTGAAGGCCCCTCGGACCCATGGTGTGGACGGTCAGCCTTTGGCCAGCCCGACGGACATCAGTCGACTGCTGTTTCAGCACACGGACAGCACCACACGACAGCTGACCCCAATGTTCACGTTTTTCGGCCAGTTCCTTGCTCACGACACCGATCTCGTTCCAGTCTCCGTTCTGAAAGCAGCCGACGGTTCGTTGTTGGTGTTGTTGTTGTTGTTGTTGTTGTTGACGGTGTTGGTGTTGTTGTTGCTCCTGCTGCTACTGCTGCAGCTGTTGTTGTTGCTGAGGTTGTCTTTGTTGTCTTTGTTGTTGTTGTTGTGTATGATGATGATGATGATGATGATGATGATTATAATGATGACGATTTGAATGTTGCTATGTGCTGGTGGTGCTAGTATAAGTGATGGTGGTGGTGGTGGAGGTGGTGGTGGTGGTGGTAGTTTGTGACACCATGTGCGAATTGTAACGTACATGCTGTGGGGTAAGTGTTACATGCTGTGGGGTAAGTGTTACATGCTGTGGGGTAAGTGTTACATGCTGTGGGGTAAGTGTTACTGCTCGCATTATTCTCACTTCCGTCATTACTCACCCCACCCACTCTCCTCCAAGTTAAGCTGTGGAGTGCTCCGTTGCTGCTTCTGCTGCACTGCTATCTTACACACGATCAAACATACCATTCTGCGAAAATGTGAACATTGATCACAATATCATTCCAGTACTTCAGATAAGGTATACAAAGATATTAAAGATTCTCTGTCTGTGTATTAACGTATGCATGTGCTGTTATGCCCCGGATTGTCACCTGCTCAATTGTCGCCGGCGACAATGTATGTAGACAGGCCTTGGTACCCAATTGTCGCCGAAACCTAAATTGTCGCAACGGGCATGGATGTCACATCACATATTTGACAAAATGTACGATGGGGCTGGGTTTTGTTCTATGTTAATATTACCTGTGCATGTTAACTATGTTGGAAGGGGCTGGGTTTTGTTCTATGTTGATATTACCTGTGCGTGTTAACTATGTTGGAAGGGGCTGGGTTTATGTCGGTGAGCCATGCCTCTCGTGTCAATAGTCAAACAAATGCCAAGAGTACCCTGACACTCTGACGGTTAATGAACGCAGTGACTTCTGAGCTGCATGGAATTCAGCCTCACTGCTATTTTGACGCTTATTGGAAAGGAAACAGGGTACAATTTGTTACCGCTTTTGATTGTGTCTGATTAAGTGTAGGTCGCTAAGGTTAGTCATGCACAGAAGTATTGGATTGTGACATTGAAAATACATAATTTGTGACATGTAATGACGTTCTTCACTTCGCCTTTAGAGTAAACGGTCGTGTCAATGTGACTGCAGACAAACCAAACCAGCACTGAATTGAGCTGCTGCGGAAGCAGCAGCCGCAGCAGCAGCAGCAGTCAAAATAGCATAGGTGGAAGCAAAACCAACACCAGCAGATATTAATAGCAACAGCGACGGTAACAGTGCAGGAACAATAGCGCGGCAGCAGCAGCAGCAGCAGTAGTAGTAGTAGTAGTAGTAGTAGTAGTAGTAGTAGTAGTAGTAGTAGGGAGAGGGGGGGTGCGTATGTGTGTCTGAGTCAGTGAATTTGAAACGAGAGAGAGAGAGAGAGAGAGGGAGAGAGAGAGAGAGAGAGAGAGAGAGAGAGAGAAGAGAGAGAGAGAGAGAGAGAGAGAGAGAGAGAGAGAGAGAATGACAATGACAATGACAATGACAATGAATACAGTTTAATGTCATCAGCAAAACATGCTATTTGACATGGGGAGCACTGCTTGAACAAAATTAAGAAAAATCAAAATTAAAGAGAATCAGAAAGCAAATAGAAATTCGTAAACACCATAAATAATAGCAAGCGACCAGCAGGCCTAGTCAATAAGTTGAGAGGACAACAGGATTTAACAAGAAAGAACATTAATTCGACTTAAGTATTGAAAAGCTTCCTTTTTCGAAGGATATTTGCTTCTGCAATAAATTTAGCAATAGATTTTAAATTGTTTTCACTATCACTCTGTAACAGAGTGACTAAGTCACGTTCTTCTGCTAATACTGATTTAAAGACATCGCATTTTCCCCGTACCTTTTCATACACCTCACACTGAAAGAAAAAGTGAAATTCATCTTCTATATCATTTTTTTTTTACAAATTGGACAGATACAGTTACGTTCATTATTAAATATACCATACCATCTTTCTTTAGCATATAGACCAAGGGTCCTTGTTCGAAAGCGTGCTAATGAATCCCTATGCCATTTTCGCGTTACAACCGATAAATACTTTTCTGGCTGTAAGTCACTATTAAAGCGCAAGAACCAAGAGTATTTCTCACTATTTTCTAATTCCGAGTGCCAGATCTGTTGGTAGGAGGATATCAAACGCTCTTTAAATTCTAGAATAAAAAGTTTGTCGTTCTCAACACCCTGGTTATTCCATACAAAACCAAATCCAGTTTCGAAAAGCAGATTTTTAACTCCAGAAACCCAGAGAGAGAGAGAGAGAGTAGAGAGAGAGAGAGAGAGAGAGAGAGAGAGAAGAGAGAGAGAGAGAGAAGACGCTTTGACGCTTTGATGTTTTATTGCCTTCAGCGAAGTTAGCCATAAAGGCAAGGGGTTCCACACATAGTTTTAGAAAATCGCATCATTCATAAATCATAACAAATAATAATCATGACAGAAAACAATACAGTCAAAACAAATATTACAAAAGTTTTTTTTTGTTGCGTATTAATGTTGCCGGGCATCTTATACACGTTCATGAGTGACATAAATTAAACACACACGTAGAATATACTACTTCCCTTCCCTATCGCACCCCGCATCCTCCACTCCCACCCCGTCCCCTCCTCGCCGCCACCCCCCCCCCCCTACCCCTCCACACTTGCCTTTTTCTATCCTGACCCACCAGTCTCCTTCCTTTGACCCTCACTCTCTTACCTCCTCCCTCAGTCCTAACTGACATCACGCCACGCATACAAGAGAACCAAAAAGAGCACACGCTCACTCACACGCATACGTCGCACAAACACCGCTCTCCAAGCTTGTCCACCCCCCCCCTGCCCATCCCTCCCCCCCCCCCCCCTTCATAATATAACTGTTCTCTCACTCCTCGCGCCGCTCCCTCACCCCCACCCCCTCTTCATCTCCGCACGCCCCCCTCCCCCTCCCACCCGCCCTCCCCCTTCCCCCACGCCCACCAACCCTCTCAAACGCACACACACTTGGCCTACAACATTCGGACCATCCAATGACTACAAACTTAATTATTTAATTAATAAGTTCTAGTTTCTTTATTTCTTATTTTCATAGCTTCCACTATATATTTAGCAAAGGCAACAATGGTTGAATTATCATTTGTTAAAAGATCCCTAATACCATTTATTGATGGCTGGATATGAATCATATTAAAGAAGGAGTATTTACGACGAATGTCTGAGAACTGTTGACACTGGAAAATAAAGTGTACTTCATTTTCAACATTATGACCACACAATACACAGTTTGTGACTTCTCTATCCACACACCCAGTGTTTTGCAATACCTAAGCCGTGTACTCTTAATCTAAACCTTCTCAGTGCTTCTCTCATTCTTTTGTTTGTAATTAAAGTTAAATACTTCTCTGGTTCAAACACAGATTTAAATGAATAATACCATGAGTATTTATCACTAGTTTCAATCTCTGAGTGCCATTTTTGCTTGTAGCATGATATAAGCCTGTCCTTGAATTCTGATATAAACCCCTCTTCAATTCCGACATCTTGGCATAGCCATACTATTCCAAAGCCATTTTCTATTAAAATATTCTTTACTCTCGAAGCCCAGTTACAACTATCTGTTTCTAGCCGCATTAGCATCATCTCATAAGCTTGTCTACATATTCTATTCATCGGCAGTCTAACCAATCGGACCCAGTACTTAACGCATTTTATTGCTGTTCTGACAGATAGCGGATATCTTCCTGTTTCTCCATAAACCATTTTGTTGGAAGAGTGCAATGGAAGTCCCAAAAATTGCTTGATAGCAAAAGTATGAACTTTTTCTATTTCTGTTACATCTTCGAGACCCCAGATTTCTGCTGCATAAGTTAAGATGGGTTCAATTTGGGCATCAAACAGTTTCCAGAATAGAAAGGGATCAATCGTACGTAATCTTCGAAACGACTCAGGATCTCCATCACTCCCTTCTTACCTTTCTTACTCATTTCAAGCAAAGAAGCACTCGTACTTAATTTGTGGTAAATACCAGACCTAGGTATTTGTACGTATTTGTTACCTTTAATGCTTCACTTCCGTACACCCATCTTTCCCTTACTCCAAGGTAGCCTCCTTTACGAAAAACCACTACATTAGTTTTATCTAATTAACCTCTAAATGCAATCTATCTGCTTCTTTTTTTAGATTGTTTAGCTGATTTTGTAGGCCTATGACTGTACCTGACAGCAAGACTACGTCATCTGCAAAGAGCAGCAGAAATAGCTCGATAGATCCTGGTACCATCTGAATCCCGTGCTTACCATCCCTAATTAATTCCAGGGCCAATTCATTGATAAAAAAAGTAAACATTATCGGACTGAGTATACACCCTTGTTTTACGCCTCTCGGGCAGTCGAAGAAGTCTGAATACGAATGTTTGTCTCTGACACAAGCTTTTACCGAGTTGTAGACACCTTTTAGAGCTTTATATACAACTTTCCATCAACACCAGTTTTACGTAATACAGATCATAAAACGTTTCTGTCACCGTGTCAAAAGCTTTTCTAAAATCAACGAAAGCTACACAGAGTTTTGTATTTTTTGCTAGATATTTATGGACAATAGTGTACAGAGTAAAAATATGATCAACTGTACTAATAACCTACTCTAAACCCAGCCTGTTCTTCTGCTAGTTTTCCTTCTTGTTCTGCCCACTGAGTGAGCCTCTTATTTAGAATGCGTGTGTACACTTTGCTGACGACACTTGTTAGGGCTATACCACGGTAATTATCAGGTACATTAACATCCCCTTTCTTGTGGATTGGAACTATTATAGATTTGCACCATTCTGCCAGAAAGGTACCCTGTTCAAAAATCTTATTAAAAAATTTTGCGAGAAAGGTAACAATAGCATCGTTTGCATTTTTCAGCATCTCGCCAACTATTTTATCAATGCCAGAGCTTTTGCCCGTTTTTAATTTTCTAATACTAGATTCAACTTCCTCCTTAGAAATAGGATTGTTAAAAAAGGGGTTCATGCGACTCACCGGTCGGGTCATCAATTACGATTTCCTCTTGTTCCAGATCAGGAGTTGCTGTGTTGAAAAGATTATGGAAATGTTCAAAACCACTGGTCCTTAGAAATCTCGTTATATAGCACTGTTTTTCTGTTCACTGATCTGATGGTTTTCCAAAATAACTTTGGGTCATTAGTCGACAGCTTTAGCTTCATTATTCGTTCTTTATCAAATTCTTGTCTCTTGGAAAATAACAGGTGTTTATACTGTCTCCTTTCTTCAACGTATTTATCCCCATAGGTTCCATTAAGTTTTTTTGACCTTTGAAATAGGTTCAAATACCTTTTCACAGTTCTCTTTTTTAGAGCGCATTCTTTATCATACCATCCATTTTTGCTTTTTTTCCTGTTACCAACAGTTTGAATCATGGCGGCTGCAGCTCCATATAACGTTTGACAAAAATATCAAGAGAGGCATTTATATCGACAGAAAGAGCCTGAAGAGCTTTTTTGATACAACATTTACAATCATCGGAATTAAGTTCACGAACATATTCTAGCAAACAATTGTTTGACCAAACAATACATTCTTCTTCATTCTCTATTGACATCCAATTGACCGTACGTTTAACAACATTTCGCAGGCTAAATTCGACAGGCAAATGCCATGAATCGATCCGGTCACTGACATGCAAATGACATTCACACAAAAACCACTCTTTTGAAATGATAAAATAGTCAATAACACTATTTCCATGTGGAGAAATGTAAGTAAAAATGACCATCACCATCACCAGAACACGTACCGTTTACAATAACACAATCTAACATGCAGCACAAATTCAATAAAGATTTACCAAAATTATTCACACACTTATCCCTTGACTGTCTGCTAAAGTCATGCAAATCGTCGTCGTCATCCTCATCATCATCATCAGTAACAGGAGAATAACAAAATACTTCATCCCAGTTGGGCTGTTCCTGACCTGTCCTAGAGTTGAAATCTCCACATAGTAACAGGTATACATCTTCATTATTTAGAGTTTCAAGAATGTTTTCTTCTAACAGAATGATTCCATCTTTTTGTATTTTGTTGCTATAAACAGGACTACTTTCTGGTGCGACGTACGTTGCAATCATCAATATGTCTTTATCAACTTGAAACACGCATTTATCTAGTTTTACTGCCACAGTATTTTCGCAATTAAAATGTAACCTCGTTACATAACTCTCAAAACATTTGCGTATTAACAATAACAAACCACCAGAATTTCTACCTTGCTTAGACAGTTTCTTTGCTGGCACAGAGTACTTTATGTAATCAGTAAATATTCCATTATAATCAAACTTGTCATCCACAAAGGTTTCCGTCATACAAATGAAATCAAAGAGTTCAACATATCTTATGAAAGAAATATCGTTAAGCTTACTGTATAGATTTTCGATATTGTACGTCAGGAATTTCAGGTCACATGGATGGTCCTGCCTGTCCTATGGTTTTTTTCCCCTAGCATTTCTGTCCGAACGACGTGGAAAGTTCTTACCAGGAGTTTTGTTCGCAGGTGTCCTGTTTGGGGTGCGAGACTGTTTTATGTTGTGTGCGGTGGAAAAAATCCTGCACACCATACTGACGCGACTCACTCCCGTCACGGCTTGCACGCGGTGACCTTGAACTGCAGGTTGGCTGTGACGCTGGCTGGTGACGAAGAGGGAATCCCCTGCGTTGTTGCGGTCGGAGGATGCACCGTCCTCTCTGACCTCTGTGTTGTCATCTGCTTGGCGAAGCGTCTCTGTCGTCGTCGTTGGCATCGTCAATGTCCGCTTGGCGTTTGGATCCACCACTTCCGCGTAGGTTCGAGGATCTGGTTGCCTGGGCTGCACCACTAACTGACCCTTTCTAAAAAAGGCCACTTTCCCCTGCCTTCTTCGCTTCGGCAACAACAGTGGCTTGCATGTGTGTGAGGTCGTTGGCTACTGACAACCCCTTTGTCTTTCAATCTACTGCGGAAGTCTTTGTCGGTAATAATTGCCATTTTGTCCTTCCATTGATTGAATTTCAGAGAACTATAAAAAGCTCATTCTGGCTCACCCGTCTCAACCAGTTTCGACCGGTGACTCCAGAATGAGCTTTTTATAGTTCTCTAACAAGTAACACTTCAATAACCAAAAAATACGATTTTTTACAAACAAGCATACTGTGTAGGTTATCCGTTTTCAATACTAATTTACTAAACTTTTCAGATTTCAGTTTTTGCTTAATCCTGTGTTTTTTCCTGTCATTTTCAATAACATCATTTTCACGCATACATTCATCAATGCGTCCTCTGGTCTTTCATGTGAAATAAAACTACAGTCTTTAACTGTTCTCTAAAGTCTTTAAAAACCGAGTTATATTTCTGACATAAAATCCACACACTTATCCCAGCATGTCTTCCACTGAAAGCTAGTTTCGACAAAGCGTTTCTTTTTTTTAACTATGTCTCTTTCTGCCGAACAGTCATCTATAATAAATAGTGTGTGCGTTCCCTTAAAAAATTTATAAAAGTATTCTAAACACTCACTTAGCTTATTGCTAGGATCAACTAAATATATGTTATCATCTGTCCATATAAACCTTCTATCATAATATGCTTTGTTAAATTCAAGCGTTGGACAGAAAAATTACAATATAATCAAAATTATAGCGATAAACTGTTTGTAATAGGTCGAGGACAAATATTGTTTTCCCACAACCAGTTTGTCCAAAAATTAATGAACAATGAGGGGTTTTTGTCATAAAGTTTAACTGCCCATAGTTTTATACAGAACTTAATCTAATCCAGTTATTATTTTATCATGCTCTCCGTCAAAACCTGTTCAGTATAATAAAAATCCTATGAGGCCTAAATGCGTAAGATTAATCCAATTCAGTTCTGTAAGATTGTTTCTCTATTTAGACTAATATGATTTTGTTGCTTGTTGTTATGACCTTAATATCCTCGCCATTGTGAAGAATGACGACAGAACTTTAAGTTTTTCAACGTCTAAGTTTTGCCAGCTAATTAGAATTACCTTTTAGAAGGACGTCACTAACGCCCATAACCCCATCCCTCCCCTTATCTTTTAAGACAGAAATTTCAAATATCATTGTGAACGCATCTCCTAATTTCATTTGTGGAATGAACTGTAATTTTGTAGAAGCATCCTTTAAAAACCGTTTTCTCTTCTGTGGAGGATGTACTGTTTAATTCCCATACGGCTTTATTTCAATCTCTTTCCGACTATTGTCGTCCGGCATAAGACTTACATGTAAAGGGACAGAGTTGAATGCTTTTCTGAAACTTTTTTGACGGCTAAAAAAATGTAAATGGGCTTATGAATTCAAATTTTATGTCCCATTCTAATATGGTTCCAAGTGCCATTTGAGGTCAGGTTTTCGAACTATTTTATATTCATACTGACCAACATTATTTGGCTTCTAGATTGCGGAGCTGTTCTAGTTTAGGAAACCTTTTGCTGTCGCCAACCTCTTTGCGTTTATAATCACCATCTTTAGTGTACTCAAAACCATACAAAGCGCCTATCTCACCGTTCTGTTCAAAGTCCCAACAACGTCTGCAAGGTCTTTAATTCTAAGGTTATATCACCTTACAGGCGTTAATGTAAACTCCCGGTTCTTCTGGCCCCCGCGACATTTTTTAGTACATTTAATTATTTATTTCCAAAACAATGTGCAGGTTATCACATTTTATACGACGTTTCCCCGTTTTGTCTTTGATTTTTATATTAAATGATCCGTACCCTCCCACAAACTAATCTTTTAAACTGTAAATTAGGGAATTGTATAATTTCATAATCGCAATATGCAGCTTTCCCTGATGGAAGAGCTCTTAAAACAGTTTGAGGGCCTTCCATCATGTAAGTTTTCATCAGTGCTTAGCTCGTCCAAATGAACATAGAGTAATGAATGTAATGCAAGATTGAGCGGACATTCCCCCTCATAAGTAGTTTTGTCTGGTGTAACTCTAAATCTATGATTGTCAGCTGCAAAGCCTAACATTTTAGCTAGCTCTTTATCAAAATAGTAACCTGCTTCTTCTTCAGGCTTGAATGATAACATTGTTTTCAATTCGCATTGTTAAGTTTGAGAGTAATGTCAAAGTTACTCATTGCTTCTTTTAGTGAGCAAAACCCGTAATAAACCATCAGGTATTGTTAACTGGCTAACTTTGGCCCCTGTTTTGTCAACTTTAGAATCTTATTATTATTTAGGATTTAGTAATATTAAACCATACGACTTTGTAAAAAATTTCATGGAGTGCGACCATTTTGGTTCCACAATTGTTATCATAGCATGTTCTAAAAACGAAGGACGGTCTTGAGTTGTTATAGTTACAAACATTTTTTAAACGAAATAACATGAGTGTGTTTAAATATACTGATGCAAAATATTCTTTTGGGGGGCCGCACTACAATCTTAAAAATATAACAACTGATACTCTTGTCATTTCTGTGACCCAGACTGACACCTTTCAAGTAAAGGTGAGTACTCCATTAAGCAGATATCTTAACCCCCCTATTAAAAAAGACTACATCCCAAAAGTGTGGTTCAGTCATCCGATGCAGTTTTTATCAGAACCAGTTAAACTTTGCTGTGTTTTTGGCAACAACTGGGTGGGAGTGTCGTATGCTGATCACTTAAATCATCCTGATCCTTTGTGAGTCAGTGTACAGATTTCATTTTTATTACACCTTCAGACGTATTTTGACTGAACTGCAAGCACCATTGCCAAATGACAAAACGTTTAATCCATTTAGCAACAGAATAGACATGAAGGCTTTTGAAAGGATCTGTAACGAATTCAATAATTAATGTTAAACAGACTTTAGACAAAAGTCGGATCTTAATCAGGCTTAGGCACCCCTTATTTTGGGGCGTGCACAGAAAGTATAACTATGACTGGAATCCTCCTTATACATCTTTCTCTTCAGGCACAACTGTTCATCTTGGTCCATAGAGCAAGAGCATAAAACAGCGTGGACAACATTTATTTTAGACACTTCTAAGGGCCTAACTAGAGCGGGGATAGAAGGAATAAACGATTCTATTCGTACTTACGTTTGGTGTTTGCTAGGTTCGCAAGCACAGACAAGGTCGAGCATAACTAATCCTTCTACTGCTTTGATGCACAAAAACAATACTTAGCAAATTTAGAGGACGCCATTAATTCTACAGTTGATTTACCTTCAAGTATTAAAGGTACCAACATGTTTTACATACGCAAGATCGAAAGTAGACTTTGCTGTTGGCACTGGTTTATACATGCTGCCTTCTGACCTCAGACTCCAGATAGGTACAATAATAAACTACAATAATGAAATCCTTGTGGCAGGCAATGAACAGAAGGTTGGAAAAAACGACATAATTCTGAGCCAGTAATATTGCAAACAATAAAAAAACAAGATGACCCCCCAAGATTAAGTCATCCAATCCCCGAGGTCCAAAGCCCAAAGACCGTTGAAGACCGCAAAAAAGTAATGACCATGAATATGAAAAGACAGCACTTGTTATTGGATTAACTGGCCTAGATTACTCGGCCTTTATCTTACTAAATATTAACCCCACTATTAAGAGAACTAATGCCCATAAGTGCTCAGGCCATAAAGCCAACTACTTTGCTTGCTGTAGACAAAAGCCAGCTAACGATACTTCCTAATATACCTGCAAAGAGTCTATAGCTTTACCGGCTAATTTTTTAATAAACTCGCAAGATGATCAAGTTGTTTTTTACCCATGATTTATCAGGCGGCGATGGAGGCGATGGCGATGGAGGCACTGAACTTTGACCACCGCCGCCTGTAATAGCCAACACCAACGTACTTATTGCAAATCCTAAGCTGTTATAACGCTTGCTAATGTGACTCCCTGCTCTCTAAACAGCGTTTTTATTCGTTCTGCTAGCGTTGTGTTTTCATATAAATTTGTTTGGATAGTTTCTCTTACTTCGCTCACTTAGTTTGTAATTGTTCTCGGTTAGTATTCAACACTTCTATCTAGCTAATCTTTCTATATAAGTTCATCTAGTCTTTGTTCTATTCTTTCTTTAACATCACGCCCTAAGTTGGCGTCGTCAGCCTCAGCAAGTTTTTCTTTTTTCTTTTTCTATAACGCTCCTTTAGTTCAGTCAGTTTTGCTAAATTGTTTAATAATTCCCCATTGATGGTTCTTAAAGCACGATCAAGGGCTAATAATTCTCTCTTAGGTATCTCTGGTTCGTCTATAGTTTTTAATGCTCTGTCTTCTTCTTCAGTGGGTTCTGCTTCTATCGCATTCATTACTTTGACTGCTGTTTGACTTAAAACTTCAGGATCCATGTTTTGCATTGGTTATTTGTTGGGAGTTCTTGTTGTAATGTTTTGAAAGGAAGCAACGTCCTCCGTATCTAATTTTGGTTTAGTAAAGCCAAGGCGATCCCGCTCGCTCGCACTGAGCTTTTGTTTAATTGTACCCATGCCTACAAACCTTGATGGTTTCGTTTATATGCGTAAGCTGAATAAGTTCTCCTTTGTCGTTTTTCACATACAAATGGTTATCTTTTACTTCAAAATCATCAGGGTTAATAGTTTTGGGTTGTTCTACTTCTAAACTTTGGTATAATGATCTGACCTTACTTCTGTTAATCTACGCCTTTGCTGCCCTTCTTCTACTAATTCATCATGCAATGAGGGCCCCGAGTGAATGCCGCTCCCAAGGGGAATCACTCATGTCGACCCCAAGATCACGAATATCATAATCTTCAAAATCAATGCCTGCCATATTTTTAAATAATTAACTTTTTATTTTGTTTTATAAAAAATGTCACAAATATATGGCTCGATTCTTAACCCGCATAGAAGACTGAAAGAACCCCATGCCGTGCAGGAAATAAACGGAATATTACTGTTCCAAATAATCCATCTACTATTGATGCGGATCAAATTCTTACTGTCAGATTTCCAGACCTAGGAGCGCATGAAGTGATTGTGCCAGGCTCTGCACGACTTACTTTCAAAATAGAACTCACATCAGAAACAGACCCAAACAGGACAGTTTGTCCAGAATTTGGGACGGGCAATCGTTAAGAAAATTTCTGTAAAACTTGAGGGGCAAGAAGTATTTTCTTTAAACAATGCAGACATATTTTTAACCTATTCTGATCTATGGCTAACCGAGAATGAAAGGCTGATCTTGCGTTCAAGGAATTGAAAATGATGATGGACTAAAACACAGAATAAGACGCCGGAAATGCTAACCCAGACGGCAAAAAGCATTTAGCTGTAAATTTGCGTATGGAAATCGCTTTTCCATTCCCTTAGATTTGAGTTGTTAAAATCTCATGCGCCATACTTTCAAAGAGCATTAAAAGACAGATTGTCATATGAACTAACTTTTAATGAATACAAACGTGTTATCAGATCATCAGACACCGAAGCAAAATACAGCATTTCTGACATCACGTTAGAGTTTGACGTTGTTAGCGAGCCTGACTTAGCGAGGCTGATTGAGCAACAATATCAGTCAAAATTAGCAATATATTACGAAAGAGTGCATCATCATTCAACATATCCTAAAAGCAGGGCAGACACTATATGGAATTTTAATTTTCATGGCCCAGCAGAATCGCTTAAAGGTATTTTATTGCTGTGTGAAGATGAAGAACCATTCAAAAGACAAACTGAAAAGTTTATTAATCCTAAAATAACGAAAGTACAATGTTCGATTGAGGGTAGTCCTAACTAAATCTACGCTAGCAGGCTTAGACCTTATCATCATTTTGACGAAATAAGAAAATTCTTTGGGGTGGGAGGTGTAAAAATCCAACAGTAGAACCTTGCGTCTAAAGATTTGCACCTTCACAATGTTAGACTCGATGAATAATTTAACAACGAAATACGGCTTATGGATTGACCTAAGGTGACAGAGGATAATGAGTTACATGGAAGCGGGAAAGAGGTTACAAACGTAATAAACATTCAAATTGATAAAGAAAAAGAGAGTGATAAAACCACTTAATGCGCATTTGGTTTTTAATATATGATGCGCAGCTGAATATTCGAGAAAGCAAATTAAAAAGTATAGCATACTAAATTATTTTTTCATTTTTAAAAAGCATGTCTGTGATGTTTTATCCAAAAGTACCTAAAGAAGAGATAGTAGGCAACTCTGCTGTTATAGAAGGCACCATTGACCCCAGGGTCGTCTCTGCTGCTGCTGAAGTAAAAACCTTCAGATTAACAAACATTACACAAATGCAACAAAAACTAGAGCAGAACCTTTCAAAATACAGCAAAACCAAACGAAGGTATTCTGCTGCCTTTAATGCTGTTACCTATGTTAATACTGGAGCATCAACTATAAGCGCTGCATCAGCAGGAACGAGTGTTGGTCTTTTAGCAACGGGCATAGGCACACCCGCAGCTTTACCTCTAGGTGGTTTGTCTTTAGCTCTCGGCCTGTGCTCATTAGCTGTAGGCGCTGCTAGCAAAAAAATAAAAACTAAACTCCAAAAGCACACAGCCATGGTTCAACTAATAACAGCTAAACTAAGCTCCTTTAATCTGATAATAAATAAAGCACTAGCTGACTCAAACATCACGGATGAAGAATTTAAGCGTTTACAGGACGATCTTAATGACTACAAAAGACAAAAGTTTGATCTTCAAAGAAAGGCAAGGACAAGTTTTTCTCAACAGCCAGACACCGATCAGATAAAAAAGGAATGTTTTAAAAAAAGTAAAACGAAACATTAAACTCTGCTCTAAACAGCTCACATTAACAACGCCAAAGGGTGTTTATACTTGTTTATGAGTCCAAGCACAAAAAGACCGTCGACATTGATTAATTATTTTTTGATTTAAATAAATATTTTGAGTTAGAAAAGAAACTCAGCATGGATAAGATATATGAAGGTCCAGACGAATTGTTTGAAGCAATGCGTAAGGAAGAAGTTTTAAACAAAATCTTTAAATGATACAGTTTAGAAGTCATTGATCCAGCAAACGTACGGGCAAGTGTTGCTCATGCTATTTCTCAAGTTCCAGGTAAACTAACAATAGACCCGCCAGTTAAAGTAATGTTAGCTGTTTTAATCGACTATATAACAATAAATGAAGAAATCCTAGAAGTCTGGGTCTCAACTAAACAACAGACTATTCTTTCCTCTAATGACTTAACACCCGGTTGGGCAACGAACTGCTTACACAGTTTGATGTGGCCGCTGAAGAAGCCAAAATGAGAGGCTCTGGTTGGTCAGAGGCGAAGTCCTAGAGATCAGATTAAACCAGTCTAAGTATGCACCGTTTGTAGGCAAGGCTTACATTCCGCTCCCCCCAGCTTGGGGTAGCGAAAAGAGCAGTTCAAAAACATAAAAAATCAGACAACAAATTTTTTATGGGTGTGTTCTCGCAAGGCTGCTTACGCCCGCAAAAACCAGAGAAGTGTCAAACTTTTGGGGATTCATTAATTTTAAAATTTCGATGGAATACCTTTCCTGTTAGCGTAGAAAAAAATTGATCAGTTGAAGAACAAAACAACCAAAAAACTGTTAATATCTACACATGGATGAGGAAACAAATCTCAGCCCTTTAAAAGTGTCTAAAACACCCCAAACGATTGGCGACCAGACAAAAATCAATGCTTAAAAACCCAAATGTTTTCATAAACAGGGGCCACATTCCATTGATACGAAACAATGAGTAGATTTGCAGCTACTTAAAAACAAAACAAAACAAAATTCTGTAAAAAAAGTTTAAAAAAAATTCCATCTGTTCAAGCCGCGAGTAAACAATAAAACATTGTATTAACCCGTTGACTGTAATACAGAACTTACGCCCCCCCCTGGATCTAAAGTTTGTTTTAAGAAAGGAAAGGGTGCAAAAATTCTCCATATGTTGTTTACGCAGACTTCGAGTCGCTTATTTTTCCCTTATAAAGGGCCAGCGCCAAAAAAACTTCGAAAAAACAGTCTTAATGAGAATCATCAGATTTGTTCATTTGCCTTCATCATTGTTAGGTCGGATGGCGCCCATTCAGCACCAGAATTGTATAGAGGACCAATCTGCGGGAATACTTCTTAGAACGCATGCAGAAAGTGCGTAAACGCCTGTTCTAATAATCTAAATTTTTATCTGAAATCAAGATGACGCCTAAAGACCAACACAGTATGACTCAGCCACACATTGTTGGATTTGTGGATTAGGCCTCTCATCAGACGCAGCAAAATCCAACAGTAAGAGACCATGATC
>CM031606.1:3098407-3150305 GCA_018398815.1 Conus ventricosus
GAATATGCACGTTAAACATCTTGTGATCCCTGTCAGCATTCAGTACTGTCTGTAAACACAAAAATACCCGGCACGCACATGGGTACATGGAGGGTATATAATTCTTCCAAGCATTTTTGTCTGTTCATCGCCCACTGAGGTTCCATGATAAACACGGTAACAGGAGCACCATTGATGTCCATGTCTCTGTCATCGCCCATTGAGGTGCCATGATGAACACTGACACAGGAGCACCATTGATGTCCATGTCACTGCCATCGCCCATTGAGGTGCCATGATGAACACTGACACAGGAGCACCATTGATGTCCATGTCTCTGTCATCGCCCATTGAGGTGCCATGATGAACACTGAGACAGGAGCACCATTGATGTCCATGTCTCTGTCATCGCCCATTGAGGTGCCATGATGAACACTGAGACAGGAGCACCATTGATGTCCATGTCTGTGTCATCGCCCATTGAGGTGCCATGATGAACACTGAAACAGGAGCACCATTGATGTCCATGTCTCTGTCATCGCCCATTGAGGTGCCATGATGAACACTGACACAGGAGCACCATTGATGTCCATGTCTCTGTCATCGCCCATTGAGGTGCCATGATGAACACTGACACAGGAGCACCATTGATGTCCATGTCTCTGTCATCGCCCACTGAGGTGCCATGATCAACACTGACACAGGAGCACCATTGATGTCCATGTCTCTGTCATCGCCCATTGAGGTGCCATGATGAACACTGAGACAGGAGCACCATTGATGTCCATGTCTGTGTCATCGCCCATTGAGGTGCCATGATCAACACTGAAACAGGAGCACCATTGATGTCCATGTCTCTGTCATCGCCCACTGAGGTGCCATGATGAACACTGAAACAGGAGCATCATTGATGTCCATGTCTCTTTCATCGCCCATTGAGGTGCCATGATGAACACTGAAACAGGAGCACCATTGATGTCCATGTCTCTGTCATCGCCCATTGAGGTGCCATGATGAACACTGACACAGGAGCACCATTGATGTCCATGGTGCCATGATCAACACTGACACAGGAGCACCATTGATGTCCATGTCTCTGTCATCGCCCATTGAGGTGCCATGATGAACACTGAGACAGGAGCACCATTGATGTCCATGCCTGTGTCATCGCCCATTGAGGTGCCATGATCAACACTGAAACAGGAGCACCATTGATGTCCATGTCTCTGTCATCGCCCATTGAGGTGCCATGATGAACACTGAAACAGGAGCATCATTGATGTCCATGTCTCTGTCATCGCCCATTAAGGTGCCATGATGAACACTGAAACAGGAGCACCATTGATGTCCATGTCTCTGTCATCGCCCATTGAGGTGCCATGATGAACACTGACACAGGAGCACCATTGATGTCCATGTCTCTGTCATCGCCCAATGAGGTGCCATGATGAACACTGACACAGGAGCACCATTGATGTCCATGTCTCTGTCATCGCCCATTGAGGTGCCATGATGAACACTGACACAGGAGCACCATTGATGTCCATGTCTCTGTCATCGCCCATTGAGGTGCCATGATGAACACTGACACAGGAGCACCATTGATGTCCATGTCTCTGTCATCGCCCACTGAGGTGCCATGATGAACACTGAAACAGGAGCACCATTGATGTCCATGTCTCTGTCATCGCCCATTGAGGTGCCATGATGAACACTGAGACAGGAGCACCATTGATGTCCATGTCTCTGTCATCGCCCATTGAGGTGCCATGATGAACACTGAAACAGGAGCACCATTGATGTCCATGTCTCTGTCATCGCCCATTGAGGTGCCATGATGAACACTGAGACAGGAGCACCATTGATGTCCATGTCTCTGTCACCAGCCCCGTTGTTCTGTTGGCCATAAACAAGATAAGAAATATAATGTTTTAATCCAACCAGTGACGTGTGTGTGTATACAGGTGTCACATTCCCCATCAAATGGACGGCCCCTGAGGCAGGGCTGTACGGCAAGTTCACCATCAAGTCAGACGTGTGGTCCTACGGCATTCTGCTGCAGGAGGTCATGACACGAGGACAGGTCCCTTATCGAGGTAAGTAACAACCACTGCTAATTAGCACGGAATACACACGTCTGTCAATCGCGATTGTGATGAAAACTGTACTATTTACATGAATTGTCAGAAACCGTTCTTTTTTTCCCCCTCACTGTATTTATTCAGATCCTTATACACGAATCTGATGTCACTGTCTATTACATGCTTTTTCCGAAACACTACTATACAGATTTAGAGACGTGAAATTGATGAAACACGTGTACGTACATGACTCTTGTGAAACATTACTCTTTTCCACCATCATATTCACGTGAACTATCATACTTGAATATGATGAAATCCACGGACTTCTCATGATTCCTCTGATATTACTATCAGTTACATGAATGTTAGATGATTCCATTGATGAACATTATGCTCGATTTTTGATGTTACTTGCATGTTGTGAAATTCTGTCAACATTTGCAGGACAGTATTACAATAATCATTGGAAGTTTGTATACAAGCAGTTTAGTAAAAGTGTGTGTGTGTGTGTGTGTGTGTGTGTGTGTGTGTGTGTGTGTGTGTGTGTGTGTGTGTGTGTGGTGCGTGCGTGCGTGCGTGCGTGCGTGCGTGCGTACGTGTGTGTGTGTGTGTGTGTGTGTGTGTGTGTGTGTGTGTGTGTGTGTGTGTGTGTGTGTTGTGTGTGTGTGTGTGTGTGTGCAATGCCGACTGAACCCACGATCGACAAATCTCTGCTAATATATCCCCTCCTCAGATCTTTTACATGGAAAGAATCTCCGCGTCATTATCCAGGTCAGTGGTCTGAAAAGGTTTCAAGATGCGCAGAGATCTAGATTCTCCCCTCCCTGCCCCTCCCCTCTCTCCCCCAAACCCTTTACACATACGCACTCGTCCCCGTTGATTCGAGAGTAAAACCCGAAACCAAATATAGTGAATGTTGATTTTAAGTTTTGGGTTTCAGTCCTTTAACAAAACCCTTCGACCTTCTGTATTGAAGAAACAAGAAATGATCCATGCACATCTTGAACGAACTTTGGACGAAAGAAGATCAGTCACAGGGGCAGAACAACTATCGGTACGTCTTAGAAATTACGAGAGAGGCTGGAAGACAGCTTCAATTTGTCAATTTTTTGTTGAGGTCTGCTAGGCCTTTGGTGTAAACATTGTAAGAGAGAGGAGAACCTTGAGGCAATAGAAACTTTATGAGGCTCAGACGTCCGATTTCCAAATCGTAGGATGACGCCTCGCTCCTGAAGTGCTGCAGCTATTTAATGTGTGTCTCGCTGACTCCATTGTCAAGGAGTAGTTCTATAAGAAACGAGAACTGCTGACAGAACCGTCAGTGTATATAACAATATCATTTTTTTCTTTTTTTTTTTAAACTGGTGTTGCTAATGGGGAACAGCTTTCTGTCATGTTGTTGCATTAAGACTGCTCCAATGACGACAATAGATGCGTCTGTCCTCAGGATGTAAGCCTTGACCCTGCCATGACCTGCGTCCTGAGGACAGACGCATCTATTGTCGTCATTGGAGCAGTCTTAATGCAACAACATGACGGAAAGCTGTTTCACATTAGCAACATCAGCAATTTCCCATACAGTCCTTCGAATGAGACTATAAACCGAGGTTCCGTGTGTGAACGCATGCATAACATCTTGCACACACGTAAAATCCCATCACCAACTTCCGGAAGAGAAGGCCAGTTTGGCCGTTGGTATGGATGACACGTTACACATAGCATGCACCCTGCGTGAGAAATGGAAAGAATGAAGGAAGTAAGGAAAATGAATGATCGATATTGAACGATACTGACTGGATGACACGGGAAACGACTGAATAAAGCGCCAGCTGGCAGCTCTTCAGTCGGCACTACCCAGGTTGGCAGCCCGTTGTGTAAAACGAGTGTTGATTGTAAAGCACTTAGAGCTTGGCCTCTAGCCGAGAATAGGCGCTATATAAGTATTCATTATTATTATTATTAATAATACATGGAATTCGGCAAAAGGGAATATTCCACGACTGAAAAGCCGTTGACATTGTACGAAGTGTGAAGAAGTTTACGGGTGTTAGTGTTGCAGAGAGATCATCACCCGCTCACGTATTTGAACCAAGCTAAGTCTATCAATGACAGAGTGATGCGATGGGTGATGTAGGCCTATCTGCGAAACTTCGACGTGAAAATCGAGTCAGTCATGGGAAGTGACGATGTTGAAGCTGACTTTATAAGCAGCAAATGTGGAGTGACTTATCTGATCATTCATTGGAGTTTGAGAATAGTTGCTATGTTTTTTTGTTTTTTGTTCTCAAATGAAACGTGATCTGTTAACTGACACGTTCCTGCCTACTTTTTCCCTAAGTGGACGGTAATGTTACACACGATTTAATTTCATTTACGATTATCATCGGTCGTTTTAGATATACAGATCTTGGGATTTGGTGTCCTCCCCCCTCCCCCTCTCATAGGCTTACGTGTTACGTGTTAAGTTGATGTGATGTTTATCGAATGACGCATGCACAAATTGCGTAACGACTCCGGTGGTCTCTTTAAAGTCACAGACTAAGACAAAGTGTCAGAAGCTTCCATAAATTTCCTTGAATGTTCCAAACATTACCATTGGTTGTAACAGGTAGTACTCGTTCTTCTAGAAAGTTCCATGCTTTTGATTTGCCCAGCTACATTATAATTCTAGTCCATTGTAGAATACTGCATGTTTAGTGATCGGTTATCTCGCATCGTGTTTCCTGAATTTTCAGTTTGATGATCTATGAATAATTAAGAGCACAAGAGAACCACGATATCTGAGAGAAAACCGAAAGAGTTTGAGGACACCTTTTGTTTTGGGACCGTTGCGATAGCCATGTTGTATTGATTATGAATCTTTTACTGAACTGTAACTGAAGACTGAACTTGTAACCAGGGTCGAATTTGTTGCTACGGTCGACCTGTTCTTTGTCTGGATCGATTTAACGAAAGATCAGAACCAACTCGTGTTAACATACCTTTCACTCAGCGTCCAGCTGGATGAAATGTCGGAGGAGCTGGATTAATCTCAGTGTAACGGACAGCATGCATGAAGGAGAACCCAAATCCGTTTTTTTCTTCTTTTATCTTTCCTTTTTTTTCCGTTTTTTTTAATTTTTACAAAGTATGTCCAACGGATACATAGGAAACACTGTTCTGCTCTCTTATTGCAATACGAAATGTTGGTCTCACGCAGGGCCTGGGCATGAATGTTGCGTGGTTGAGGCTGATTACATTGCTTCAGTGAAGACGGGTTGAACAAAGAGGCAGATGACACAGGATTACCCTAGTGTGACAACTTCTGTATTAAGAAAAAAATATATACTTGCTTTCCTGTAATAATCAGCATGGTGATCATGTTTCTATCACACGTCTATTGAAATGAACGAACAAACAAGCACAAACACATATTAACACTAAGCATGCATTGCCATGCCTGGTTTTCAGGTATGGATTATCGTGAGGTGCTGGAACAAGTTGAGAGTGGATACCGCATGCCAAAGTCGCCCATGACTCCCGACCATGTGTATGAACAGCAGCTGTCCTGCTGGGACAAGAACCCAGAGAAACGACCAACCTTCGAACATCTGTTCGCATTTTTTGATGATTACTTCATTTCCACTGAGCCACGCCATATAGAGTAAGATTGATTGGATGTCCACTGTTCTTAGGGAGATAAGTTTAGACTTTTATCCACAATCAGATGTTTCTTTGGTGTGTTTCTGTCATCGTTTTGTATTTCAGTGTGTTGCATCAGTCATTTCTGGAGATAAATTGTACTTGAGGTATTTGCGCTGAACATTTAGTTATGCATGTCATTCAGGTCCAAATCTTCAGGATCTATTTATGTAAACTTGGAATCTGTAATTCTCAGTTTCATGGATTATATGAACACCTCCAAAGAAAATGTCTACCATACACAATGCTTGACAATGCATCCACGTAAAAACAGTTGTTCTGGTGAACGATCTTGTGGCATGGAGTCACAGGACTGGCGTAAGGGTTGATGATTATAAGTTGTTTTTATGAACAGGTATGAGAAAATCTAACTGGTCATGTAATCTGAAAGAAACAGGGTACCGAGTCACTGATCAGTTATTTCCTCTTTTCTGTTTTGGCCGTGAAATAAGAAATCCCTTTGATTATCTTTTATAGAACTGAAGAGACAAAAAATATAAACAAGTAATGTAACGTTTGCTCCCATAAGAAAACCTAACACAGAGTAACTTTTATCCACGACTGGCACAGCCTTTTATAATTGAATAAAGTCAGACAAATACAAAGACGAACAATCTTAATAGTGGGGGGAAAACAAGCGCAGGCCAACAACTCCTCTGTCATCGTAGTAATGACTTGGCAAAGATTTGGACTTGGGGGTGGGGGTGGGGGTGGGGGTTGAAAATGAAGAAAATGGAAACATGAAATTAAGAAAATATATAAAATGGTTCGAAAGGAATCAAAAGTCATTGAAAACAACAGTATTTAACATAAAAAGATAAAAGATTGTCATTTAAAGAATTGAACACAGAAAACGAAACGGTCGAAAGGGAATTGTAAGTCTTGGAAACAGCAGTAATTAACATAAGGTGATAAGAAACAAATGTTCAGTTTTGAGAATGTAATGATTTTGAAAGAAGAAATGTGGTAAATTGAATTTTGGTTGTTTAATTCACTTGATTTACGGATAAACTGATACAACCACACATTCGCACACACACACACACACACACACACACACACACACCGCGCGAGAAATTAAAAACCTACAAGCTTGTTTCAAGCTAAACGCTCTCCTCAGGATATATATATATATATATATATATATATATATATATATATATATATATATATATATATAATAAAACAAAACTTGCTCTTATGTCTTAGATTGAAGAAATACGGGGAGATACGGTGGTAGTTAATTCTGCCTAACTAACATTATGTGCTTGAGAGGGTGAATGGGGAATAATAAATGCTTTTCAAAATGAGCCTTCAGCAAGCTTATAGTCTCCAGGGGGAGACAATCTCCAGTGGGGAGGAAACTCACTAACATATAACTCCTGGTCAGATACCGGTATTTCGAAACCTGATTGTTTCTCCTCAGTGACCGCGAAAAGTGGTAACCTGACTCCTCTGCCTTTTCGGTTTTAGGAAGAATGCTATCCCAGAAAAAGGCTGGTGTGCAAAACTGTAGTATGTTTGTTGAGTTTTCAAGAAAAAAACAACAACCAAAGTTGCCACCTAAGAAACAAAAGAAAATCATGAAAGAGCAAAACAAGCTACATTTTCTTGTGAAAAGTAGAAAAAAAAACCCAAAACATAACCTTTTAAAACACAGGTGCTGAGGGCCAGTTCTTGGAATGAATCTGCAAGGGACTAAATTATAATAGACTAATAAAATCCAAGGATAAGTAACCAAACACCATTCCAGCAACTTACAGAGCAGCTTGGTGTTGCAATGACTGCAAGAAATATTCAATTATACAACAAAACTTGCTCTTGTGTCTTAGATTGAAGAAATAAAGGGAAATAAGCATTCATATCTACAGTGGTAGTTAATTTTGCCTAACTAACAGTATGTGCTTGAGAGGGCGAATGGGGAATAATAAAATGCTTTCAAAATGAGCCTTCAGCAAGCTTATAGTCTCCAAGGGGGAGACAATCTCCAATGGGGAGGAAACTCACTAACAATAACATATAACTCCTGGTCAGATACCGGTATTTCGAAACCTGATTGTTTCTCCTCAGTGACCGCGGAAAGTGGTAACTTGACTCCTCTGCCTTTTCGGTTTTAAGAAGAATGCTATCCCAGAAAAAGGCTGGTGTGCAAAACCGTAGTATGTTTGTTGAGTTTTCAAAAAACCAACGAAAGGTGCCACCTAAGAAACAAGAAAATCATGAAAGAGCAAAACAAGCTACATTTTCTTGTGAAAAGTAGAAAATATAGAAAGATAACCTCTTAAGACACAGGTGCTGAGGGCCAGTTCTTGGCCGTGCACACACACACACTCCCTGTCTTGTTCAGTTACAGAAAGGTTAAATCTTAGACTGAATTTGGTAGAAAGAAACTCATGGAGAGCGTGGCAGCAGAGTGTCCTCAGAAGAGAAGTCCCCTTCAAGCAAGTGTTTCGGCCCTTATCTCCTGACACTCTAGGGGGTTGGGCCACACCCGGTTTATGACTCCGGATGTCCCTCTGCTGCTCCCTTTTTTTCCCATCTTGGGATGAGCCATGACTGGGATTCGAACCCATGACCTTCTGGACATGCTCATTTTCCACGTAATGACTCACACTCTAACCACTGAGCCACAGGGACACCTGATATTTGTAGGAAAGTTAAGCCTTATAAAGTTCACTTTTGTTCCTTCTTGACCAGATCCAGCTTGAACACTTCTCTGTTGCTTCTGCCATTGCTTTCAGGGCTCTGTTTTTTCCCTCCCTGTAACTGAGAGCTGTTTCATGAGGCTATATGCAGACGTTCCTACAACCCCCCCCCCCCCCCAGCTCCAATTTCAGCAGTGAGGACTTTGACCTGATAGTCTTCTCTCCTCAGGCTGTTTGCCAGATCAGCATACTTTTCAGTCTTGTAGATTTGAGCTGCCTCCATTCTGTTCTCATATGGCACCGTGAGCTCGATCATGATCAGCTGCTTGGTTGACTGAGAGTGGACTACTATGTCTAGTCTCATGCTACTCTTGCTGATGATCTCTGGGTGACTCTTCCATTATAGGAGGTCTGCAGTGCACTCCCAGTCATCTGCCCTGTCCAGCAGACTCTGCCTGCATGTTCCGAGTGGCACTGTTGTTCTTGGACATGATTTGCTGCGTCCTGCCGTGAAGAATGTTGTGGGTGCTTTTGGAGTCCTGATTCTCCCTTTTGTGGTGTTGGTACTAGCCCAGACTACTTGTACAATTTCTTTGAGCACTTGGTTGTGCCTCCATGTGTACCTTCCTTGAGCCAGGGCTACTTTACATGAGCTTAGGACATGCTCCACTGTTTGTTTTCCATGGCAGAGGGGGCATGCAGGATCGTCTGTTTTCCCCCACTTCACCAGGTTTGCATTTGAGGGCAGAAGGTCATATACAGATCTGAGAATGAAGCTGATCCTGAGAGGGGCCATGTGCCAAATGTCATTCCAAGTGAGACGTCTTTGGAGTGCATTCTCCCACGTTGTCCATTGCACTTGCTTGCTCTGCTGGACTGCTGTTTGGAGTCTTTTTTGGTCTTCTTCTTTTCTTATCTCCTGAATCATCATGTCTCTTTTGGCTTTTCCTTTGGCCTTTGACCACCATTCAGTTTTGGTCACCCCAGTCCTTTTCTGTTAGTCTGTGTGTGTCCTGTTATTTCTTTGATCTTGAGACTGTCTTTTGCAGAATCCATCGCCTCTTGAACTCTCTATTTTCTGCCTGTCCTCAGCTGGGGCTGACTGCTTCTACCACCTTGTCTCCTGAGTCCTCCAGCATGCTTTGAAGTCTGATCTTCCGTGATTTGTATTCCTCCAAGATGGATTTCAGTGGTAGTTTCAGCTTTGCTTGGTGACAGTACAGCGCAATGTCAGTCAGACAGGGTGGGACACCAAGACATTTTCTTGTGAACTTGTTTGTTTTGGCTTCCATTGCCTCCACTATTCTGGTGCAGATGTCGTATATCATCAGAGGCCATAGGAGCTTTGGTATCAGCATGAACTGCAGACACCAGACCTTGTATTTGCCAGGGAGCCCACACTGGTCAATGGTCTCCAAGCCTTCTTCCGACATCTGTTTGGTTTCTGTTGCTCTTTGTGTGTCTTTTAGGGTATCGTCATACCATCTTCCAAGGCTCTTGACAGGCTCTTCTGTGACTGTTGGAATGGCCTGGTTGGCAACACTGAAGACCACAGATTCGGCCACTTTTCCTTTCCTCAGTGAGAGACTCCGTGATTTCTTTGGCTTGAACTTCATTCTGGATGAAGCAACTATGTCGTCCAGCCTCTCCAGCACATGACCTGTCTCGTCTTCACTGGATGAAATCACTGTAGTGTCATCCATGAAGGCCTTGAGAGGGGGCATCTTGTATCCATCGCCAAGGTCTCTTTGTCTCGCGTTGCTTGTTGCTGCTTTCAAGATGACTTCCATTGCCAACACGAACAGTATTGGGAAATTGCACAGCCCATTGCAATGCCCACTTCCAAGTTGATCCAATCTGTTGTGTACTCCTTGGTAGAGAACCGCATTGAGAAGCCATTGAAGTACTTCTTGAGCATGTGGCGGATGTTCTTTGGCCCATGGTACATCTCAAGCGCCAACTGTATCATCTCATGGGGTACAGATCCATATGCGTTTGCCAGATCAAGCCACACTACGTCCAGGTCTCTCTTTTCTGTTTTTGCTCTTTGGATTGCGTCCCAGATCATTGTGGCGTGTTCTACACAGCCAGCCACGCCTGGGATGCCACCTTTCTGGACTGACACATCCAAGTACTTGTTTTCCATGAGGTACTTGGTCAGCCTTGCTGCCATGACAGAGAAGAAGATGTTCCCTTCGACGTTCAGTAGTGATATTGGCCTGCACTGGCTGATGTCACTTGAGTTTTGCTCTTTGGGGATGAACACACCATCTGCCTCATCCACTGGCTGCTGACATTCTGGTTTCTCCAAGCTGATCGCAGCAGCCTGTGGAGCCACTCCATTACCTTGGGGCATTTCTTGTACAGCTGGTAAGGTATTCCGTTTGGCCCTGGTGATGATTTGGCTCTGGCTTTGTCGACCACCTTCTTGATTTCCGCCAACGTTGGAGGCTTGTCATTGAACTGTTCCTCACGGTTGGTTGGCCACACCAGACCTTGAATGTCGAGTGGTGCTTTGCTCTGTGAGTCAGAGTATGTTTTCCTCAGATGCTGCTCAAGAACTCCTTTGTCCACACTTAGGGTCCCAGATTTGGGCTACTCAAACAGTGTTCTGGCAAACTGGAAGGGGTCTCTGAAGAAGCGCTCTTGTGTTTTCTTCTTTTTGCTCTTCCTCTTCCTCGCAGATTCCGCTTTGCTGAGGGCGCTGTGTTTTGCTTTCAGGTCTTTCCAGAGTTTTTCCAAGCCTTCTTATTTTCAGCTGGCAGTGCGGTCTTCATTTGCTTCTTGAGGTTTTTCTTTTGGACCCTGATCTTGTCCATCTCTTCTTGGCGTCTGGATTTCTTTGGAGGTGTTTTCTCTTTGGATAGTTTTGCTCCATAGGCGTCTCTACATGTGGCATACGCAATGTCCCCATGTGTGGCTAGTTTGTGTTCCAGGGTGCTTTTCCCTATCAGTGCATCGAGTATTTGGACGATTTTTGCATCCAGTTTCTCCCAATCTTTAGTTTCGTTTACTCGTGGCAGGTTGAGTTTCAGGCGCCTGGCATCGAAGGCCTGTGCAAATTCCTCATCCGAACCAGCAGCGTGGATGTCCTTGGCACTGTGGTTTAAATCCTGGCCTTGGTCTTCCGACGTCTTATCTGCTGATGCAGTGCGCTGCTGCTCATTCAGATGAGTCTTCACACATCTCATCTTTGTTCTGTAGATCTTCATGCCACGGGTGGTAGCGAAACGCTTTGCACAGACACATGGATATTCCATTTGGTCCATGTTCATAGTCCGTTTGGGATTTGCGGTCGTAATTTGTATTACATGTATCAGTAGGTAATATTCTACCAAAAAGCATATATTGTTTTGTGTAATTTACAAATTTACTGTTCAGTTGGACATCCATCATACAACAAAAACGACAAATTATTTGAACACAAGGATGACTGCGATTGGACTTAATGTTTTAATTAATGAGTGTCAAGCATTCATTGCGAGACAGGTGTGATCATTTACAAACATCTTCCTGTAACTGATTCTAAAAAGTGTATTTCGACTCACGAAACTTAATATTTGAGAGAATATTATGTAAACGTTTTGTATGGCCAATAGGCCTATATTTTTACACTAAAACGATCAGAAGCAATATTCATTAGATTATCGACTGAGGAAAGAATTATGACATCATAGACACAGAACGGTTATGTAGAAATTTCGATAACGATGTCAGATCGGTAATATATGATCACTTTATAATCAGCTGTGACCCAAGTCGTCCTCAAGGTGATGACAAGGTGGATGTCACGAATCCCGGTGATCGTCCTCAAGGTGATGACAAGGTGGATGTCACGAATCCCGATGGTCGTCCTCAAGGTGATGACAAGGTGGATGTCACGAATCCCGATGGTCGTCCTCAAGGTGATGACAAGGTGGATGTCACGAATCCCGGTGATCATCCTCAAGGTGATGACAAGGTGGATGTCACGAATCCCGATGGTCGTCCTCAAGGTGATGACAAGGTGGATGTCACGAATCCCGATGGTCGTCCTCAAGGTGATGACAAGGTGGATGTCACGAATCCTGATGGTCGTCCTCAAGGTGATGACAAGGTGGATGTCACGAATCCCGATGGTCGTCCTCAAGGTGATGACAAGGTGGATGTCACGAATCCCGATGGTCGTCCTCAAGGTGATGACAAGGTGGATGTCACGAATCCCGATGGTCGTCCTCAAGGTGATGACAGGGTGGATGTCACGAATCCCGATTGTCGTCCTCAAGGTGATGGCAAGGTGGATGTCACGAATCCCGGTGCAGCACCCGAAGAGGTCGACGACATGCCCACATCAGGTAAGTTCAACAATGTCTTCCTTCTTCATTCGGGTTTTGTATCAAGCAAAAGGGGCTTTGCATCCCAAAGTAAAATCATTCAGTGTTTCTACATCCACAAGATCTCTCTATATTTTCACACAGAGACAAGTATTGTGGTGACAAATTTATGTAACAATACTGAAAAGAAATCGAAGGGTGGGTGTTCAAGGCCGAGTTTATACTTTGACAATTATATCATATTTTGTGAAAACAACAACAACAAGAATCGAGTGTTTAGAAAATTCGGGAATACATTATTTCGTTTTGTGGCAGCATGAAACTGTTCAGTATTAAGATTTTCCCCCCTTTCTTATGCATGAAATGTTTAAATGCATTTGGTTTTTAAAACGACATTGTTTCCATCTGAATGTGAGAAATAGTCTAAGTTTTTTGTTTGTTTGTTTGTTTTTTTGTTAATATTTTTCTAAGTTTTATCATTATTTACTTTGAATTTCTGTAATTTGTCATGATTCTAAAATAAATCTGAGAAAAACTTTGCCCATCCCACCCCCATGTACCTGGGTATGAGATCAGAGTTGTCCTCATGGGCTGGTTGCTAACCAAGGCTATCGAGCCCAGCCTACCCGTCCAGTATTACCGCCGGACACTCACTGGCGTCACGATAGCCACTCTGTGGAAACGGGATATACCGCATGGCACTTTAATATGGGAGGGGCCATACTGCAGTGACCTCCTGCCTGGCGTAGCAGACAGGGTGGTCTTTGCACATGGAAAGGAGAGGCGATAAGTTGTGCAGGTACATTTCCTTGAGTGAGCGGTACCACACACACACACACACACACACACACACACACACACACACACACACACACACACACATGTATATATATATATATATATATATATATATATATATATATTATATATATATATATATATATATATATATAATATTCTTAAAATAGGGTTTTAAAAATAGAATCTACAAATTTGTTTCGAGCGCGTTGCGCTGTCATCAGGATGGTTTTTTGGTTTGCCCACCGCCGATGTTATATAGCGTGTGGGCTCCCGTTTGCGGTTGTTTGCATGTGCAGGTTGGCTGCACGTGTTTTTGGGGGGCTTTCAGGTTTTTGTTTTGGGTGTATTCACTAACAACGATTTCCATTTATGCCTGCAGTTGTTTACTATTTCTGTTTTGGTGTTTAAAGTTGCTAAGTGTGGTTTGCATAGTATTAACCATTTTTCAGTTAAACATAGGTTGCACCTTTTTAAAACATTGCTATATGGTGATGCTCTTTTTATGATTTTCCAGGATATATTGTAGCTTGTTTTTGCGTCTTTAAGTTTCCAGATATATTTGCTCAGTTCTGTTTGGTTTTTATATTTTTCTTTATTAAATGACTGTTTGTGGTTTGCATATCTGGTTTTGAAGTGGTTTTCAGTGATCCCTATGTATGTTTCTTTTTCATTTTCTGATGTCACAGTGGCTTGGTATACAATGTTGTTGTGAAGGCATTTATTGCTCAGGGGCACTGCTCTTTTTTGATGCAATTGCAAGATTTCCTTTCTTCACCCTTCTTTGCTGTGTTGGTTTTCATTTTATTAGATGCGTCAATTAAATTTTTGAGGTTGGGCATGCATGAATACGATAGTTTGACGGTGTTTTTGTTGAATATTTTATATAGTTTGTGTTCTTTTGGGAACGAGGTTGTTAAAAGTTTAAAGAATTCTTTTCCTATGTTTGTTTTGAGTTTTCCGTCGTATGGTGGGTTGTACCATGTGATTTTTCTTTTCCTGTTTTTCTTATTTCTATTTGTGTTATTGTCTGGATTGTATTGTAGTTTGTAGTTGTACCCAATTTTTTGCAGTGCTTCTTGATATTCTACTGCTGCATTGTTGAATACTCTTTCATTGCATGACAGGTTTGATAGTCTCTGATTTATGCCATTGGGTATGGCTTTTAATACAGATGGTGGGTGGTTGCTTTTGATGTTTACATAGATAGGTGTGTCATTGGGCTTCTTGTATGGTTTATATATGTAGTTGATGAGATCAAGTGTTATGTCTAGGTAGTTTACTACCTTTTTGTTTGCTTCAATTGTGATTTTTAAGTTGTGGTTTTGGAAGATTTTACATAATTCTTTTTTCTTATTTTCAATGGTTCTTGGGTTGTTGGTTAGTGCAGCAAGGCCGTCGTCTCTGTATAATCCAACTTGTTTTCCGAGTTGTTTCTTGATGTTGGATAGCATAAATAGTCCGACCAGTTCGCATGTTTCTGCACCGTCATATGATCCCATGGTTACATCAAATGTTGAGTTTCTGTTCGTTTTCTTGATCCAGGTTTCATTTTTGCTGTACAGTAGCGTTTTCTTGGTGTGGAATAGGATTTCCATTTCTGACCCTGTTATGTCTTAATGGTTACTAGCAAATTTCTGAGCTTTGGTGAGCAGTTCCTCATCTATGGATGGGTAAAAATCTACTATGTCGAATGTGATGAATACCATGTTACTTTGTTTATCAAGTGTTTTGAACCATTGAATAACTTCATTTGTGTTCTTCCAGAGGTTGTATTCAGAGTTTGATTTTACGTTCTATATTGTTTTTTCTAGGATTTTCTTACTTATTTTGCCTAGTTCAGATTTAGATGGGTTTATTAGTCTACATGTTGGGTTGTTGTGAAAGTTAGGCTTGTGGTCCTTGAGTGTCATGAACGCTTCTTTTGTTGCTGTCGCTTCTACCCTGTCACTTAGGTCCATGCGATGTGCAAGTTCTTTTTCTTTAGTGCGGATATTGTCATGTGTATTTTTATCGTCTTTTTTTGTAGTTTTTCTGAATATTTTTGTCAAGAAGTTGGTAGTATTCTTTTGGTTCCATTTTGTAGTAGTTACTGGTTTTATCAGCCTTCACAAATATTTTTTTGTCGTTTTGTATTTGTTTTATTTGTTTTTTTAATGTTGATTGGAAATCGTTGTTAGATTTTTTGAATTGGATGTTGGCTATCATTCTTTTCATTTTATCCTCAAACGGTTTCATTTCGTCTATGGCTGGTGGTGATCGCCATGATTTGAAGTCGTAGGTGTTTTTGTCCTCTTTTTTTATCCTAGACATAACACTTGATCTCATCAACTACATATATAAACCATACAAGAAGCCCAATGACACACCTATCTATGTAAACATCAAAAGCAACCACCCACCATCTGTATTAAAAGCCATACCCAATGGCATAAATCAGAGACTATCAAACCTGTCATGCAATGAAAGAGTATTCAACAATGCAGCAGTAGAATATCAAGAAGCACTGCAAAAAATTGGGTACAACTACAAACTACAATACAATCCAGACAATAACACAAATAGAAATAAGAAAAACAGGAAAAGAGAAATCACATGGTACAACCCACCATACGACGGAAAACTCAAAACAAACATAGGAAAAGAATTCTTTAAAATTTTAACAACCTCGTTCCCAAAAGAACACAAACTATATAAAATATTCAACAAAAACACCGTCAAACTATCGTATTCATGCATGCCCAACCTCAAAAATTTAATTGACGCATCTAATAAAATGAAAACCAACACAGCAAAGAAGGGTGAAGAAAGGAAATCTTGCAATTGCATCAAAAAAGAGCAGTGCCCCTGAGCAATAAATGCCTTCACAACAACATTGTATACCAAGCCACTGTGACATCAGAAAATGAAAAAGAAACATACATAGGGATCACTGAAAACCACTTCAAAACCAGATATGCAAACCACAAACAGTCATTTAATAAAGAAAAATATAAAAACCAAACAGAACTGAGCAAATATATCTGGAAACTTAAAGACGCAAAAACAAGCTACAATATATCCTGGAAAATCATAAAAAGAGCATCACCATACAGCAATGTTTTAAAAAGGTGCAACCTATGTTTAACTGAAAAATGGTTAATACTATGCAAACCACACTTAGCAACTTTAAACACCAAAACAGAAATAGTAAACAACTGCAGGCATAAATGGAAATCGTTGTTAGTGAATACACCCAAAACAAAAACCTGAAAGCCCCCAAAAAACACGTGCAGCCAACCCGCACGTGCAAACAACCGCAAACGGGAGCCCACACGCTATATAACATCGGCGGTGGGCAAACCAAAAACCATCCTGATGACAGCGCAAAGCACTCGAAACAAATTTGTAGATTCTATTTTAAAAAACCTATTTTAACAAATGTTGCTCCCCAAGGGGTCGAGCACTATCAAAATCATTTTGGGTATTTTAACCACATAATATATATATATATATATATATATATATATATATATATATATATATATATATATATATATATATATATATATATATAATATATATACATGTGTGTGTGTGACAATTGTACATGTATCATACAAATACGTTTTTATACAGGCATGTATGTATAAATATGTACATACACATATATATCTACATAGACAACATATACATACATACACACACGTGTGTGTGTGTGTGTGTGTGTGTGTGTGTGTGTGTGTGTGTGTGTGTGTGTGTGTGTGTGTGTGTGTGTGTGTGTGTGTGTCTGTCTGTCTGTCTGTCTGTCTGTGAGTGTGTGTATTTGAATGTGGGTGTGCAAATATCGAAATGTCTTTTTACCCAATGACAGGCTACTTTGTGTTGTAGGAGTTCCGTAGAACAAAGAAGTCATACATAAGCTAGGAAGTGAAATGATATATTATCTCTTGTTGCTGACAGCTGGCAAGCGCATACTGAGGGCGCTGTACGACTATGAACCACAGATGGAGGGAGACCTGCAATTCAGTAAGGGTGACTTTATGGACCTGCTTGATGACACCTCAGACGAATCCTGGTGGTTGGCCAGACATGCCGATGGCCGAGAGGGATATGTACCCAGCAACTATGTGGCCTTGGAAAATACCCTGGGATCTCAAGAGTAAGCAGCTTTAGCTACATCTGCAAATACACCTACAACAATTATTACCTCAACTACTATTACTGCTGTTGCTGCTACTATTACTACTACTACTACTGCTACTACCACCACCACCACCACCACCACCACTACTACTACTACTACAACTACTAGTACAACTACCTTCTTAGCAAGGATAACAAAAGGTGTGGTGTTGGGTGAAGAATGGTGTATGCACATTTCTGATCTTGTTATCAACATAACAGGGTGTGTACGTCAGGCACCGCAGTCACGTCACAGAATGCCTTGACCCTGGGGTGTGTACGTCAGGTACCGTAGTCACGTCACAGAATGCCTTGACCCTGGGGTGTGTGCGTCAGGCACCGTAGTCACGTCACAGAATGCCGTGACCCTGGGGTGTGTGCGTCAGGCACCGTAGTCACGTCACAGAATGCCGTGACCCTGGGGTGTGTGCGTCAGGCACCGTAGTCACGTCACAGAATGCCGTGACCCTGGGGTGTGTACGTCAGGTACCGTAGTCACGTCACAGAATGCCGTGACCCTGGGGTGTGTGCGTCAGGCACCGTAGTCACGTCACAGAATGCCGTGACCCTGGGGTGTGTACGTCAGGTACCGTAGTCACGTCACAGAATGCCGTGACCCTGGGGTGTGTGCGTCAGGCACCGTAGTCACGTCACAGAATGCCGTGACCCTGGGGTGTGTACGTCAGGCACCGTAGTCACGTCACAGAATGCCGTGACCCTGGGGTGTGTGCGTCAGGTACCGTAGTCACGTCACAGAATGCCGTGACCCTGGGGTGTGTACGTCAGGTACCGTAGTCACGTCACAGAATGCCGTGACCCTGGGGTGTGTACGTCAGGTACCGTAGTCACGTCACAGAATGCCGTGACCCTGTGGTGTGTGCGTCAGGCACCGTAGTCACGTCACAGAATGCCGTGACCCTGGGGTGTGTACGTCAGGCACCGTAGTCACGTCACAGAATGCCGTGACCCTGCGTAGGGTCACAGTCTTTGGTTCCAGCCACCAGGTGAGGTCATGAGGTATGAAGAGCGTAGGGTCACAGTCTTTGGTTCCAGCCACCAGGTGAGGTCATGAGGTATGAAGAGCGTAGGGTCACAGTCTTTGGTTCCAGCCACCAGGTGAGGTCATGAGGTATGAGCAGCGCAGACTAAGCACCCACAGCTGTTGTGTAGTCGTAGGGTCACAGTCTTTGGTTCCAGCCACCAGGTGAGGTCATGAGGTATGAGCAGCGCAGACTATGCACCCACAGCTGTTGTGTAGTCGTAGGGTCACAGTCTTTGGTTCCAGCCACCAGGTGAGGTCATGAGGTATGAGCAGCGCAGACTATGCACCCACAGCTGTTGTGTAGTCGTAGGGTCACAGTCTTTGGTTCCAGCCACCAGGTGAGGTCATGAGGTATGAGCAGCGCAGACTATGCACCCACAGCTGTTGTGTAGTCGTAGGGTCACAGTCTTTGGTTCCAGCCACCAGGTGAGGTCATGAGGTATGAGCAGCGCAGACTAAGCACCCACAGCTGTTGTGTAGTCGTAGGGTCACAGTCTTTGGTTCCAGCCACCAGGTGAGGTCATGAGGTATGAGCAGCGCAGACTAAGCACCCACAGCTGTTGTGTAGTCGAAGAAGGACTGTGCCGAGATGATTACTGACTTCATATTCTGTCTGTTGGAACAGCTGGTATTTCGGCCAGATGACTAGACAGGAAGCAGAGCGAGCACTGAAGTCACCTGAAGCACAGATAGGCTCTTTCCTGGTTCGACAAAGCGAGACCATACAAGGTAAGAGCCTGAAAGACCCAACAAGATGCACCGCTTTTACTTGCGTGTTGTTCTAGGCCCAGCCCTCAATGCGGTCATTACAAGAAATGATTATCTTTAAAATGAGAGGCGAAACAAATATCCGTGGATTGCAGGAATTTGAGAGACTTCAAAAGGTATGCTTTTTTCTGCCTGAATATTGTGTTTTCGAGAAAGTGAAAGATGTCCATGGTGAAATCCATTCACTTTGTAATTCATTCCGAGGTTAGACTTTTTGTTGATTCCTGTAAAGACGCAAAATGACCCATCATTGGAGAGAAGAAGAAAAGACAAGTAAGGCGCCAACAGTCGACAATTTGATGATGACGTTGTGAAGACTGTAACTGATAGCGAACAGGCAGGTATGACATGTGAAAAAAGGTGGGATCATCTTATATACAAAGCCAAAAATTTGAATGGTAATATTATAGTTTTGTTTGTTGTTTTTGTCTTTGAGCCCTTTTGACATTGAAACCGTTGCGCACGCGTGCATGTCATCCTTTCAGTTAAGTGTATATTTACTTTTGTATCAAGCAGGGTGAGAACCGAAATCTCCGAGCTGAGCACTCTCTAAATTACAATAATTAGCGTTGATTAATCAGTCAAACCACCAGGCTACCGCAGTTGACTTTGGCGGAAGAAAGGTCGTTCACAGGGTTATGTGTACGCGAGACGTCGACCAGCTCCAGGCCGTCACTTCGTTATTTTTTGGTTCATGAGGAGTTTATCCCGTGCACGCGTGCATGTACTGAGAGAGAGAGAGAGAGAGAGAGAGAGAGAGAGAGAGATTGAGAGAGAGAGAGAGAGAGAGAGAGAGAGAGAGAGAGAGAGAGAGCTAAAAATGAAAGTGAGCAAGGTTGGTGTGGTGGTGAAGGGAAAGAGAAAGGGGGGGGGGGGGGAAGCAGAGGAGACAATATATGAATCTGGGAGCAAAGACTGTACAAATTGCCATGTCTTTGGTGGGAAATAAAGGAAGCTGCTGACGCTGTAGTGTTTTGGAGAGAGAGAGAGAGAGAGAGAGAGAGAGAGAGAGAGAGAGAGAGAGAGAGAGAGAGAGGAGAGGGAGAGAGAGAGAGAGAGAGGGGTTAAAATGCTTAGAGGCTGTTCTTGGAGGGAAACGATACAGTCGGATTCTATTGTTCACAATTATGCGAATGAACCAAACTACATTACCAGCCTGCATCGATCGAGCTATTTAGCAAGAGTCGCAAAGGAAACTGGGCTTCGTTCTTTCAGCTTTGCCGTGACCCGAGCAGAGCCCAGGTGGTTAGCTAGTTACACCTGCTTTCATTTGTTGTGTCTTTTCCTCAAGTTTAATTCTTTAACTGTTATTGGTTCAGTTTTCTTAATCAATTTTAAAGAAAAACTGGCGTGCTTGATTGTGTGGTTGCTTGGCTTCATTTCTTCAAATCGATTTCAACGAAACCCTAGTGTGCTTGACTGTGTGATTTGACTTTACTTTAAAACCTTCAGGTAGTGTATCGTGCAGAGAGCACGCTTTGTCTGGTCTGTCTCCTCCCCTTCCTTTTTTTCTTTACTTCCTTTTTTTAACTGCAAATATTTGGTTCGTTTTATTCTCTTTCTTTTGACCAACCTATGAATTCCATAGAAAACATTTGAGACGATTACTAAATTGGACATTGATTGTTTTGTAGGGATTTGACTTAAGCAAATAATGAAAAGACACAATGGTTTACACCCTAATCTCCTCCTTCTACTTCCCACTACTCCTCCTACAAAAACAAACAAACAAAAGGAAAGAACAGTTATTGTTCTTTGGTGTGCTGTCCTTCTACTCCTTGAGATCAACGTCGGATGTTGGGGAGACCTTTTGTTGCAATGCCCTTGGAGTGAAGGTTTCATCTCACAGTGTGCGTTATTCAGTGATGATACTTACGGTTTTTCCTGTAGTTAACAGCCAGAGGCAGAAAACCTCATACGTCTTTCCAAGACAGAACAGCTTTTCTTTGTCAGTTCTGTGCGGTCTGTACCTCCGCAAAAGTGTAAGGAAAATTATATCACATTAACAAAAGCAATAGCCCTCCAAAGGGAAGAAAACATTATAGACAATCACAATGCATTGTGATTTTCTATATCACATTAGTTTGAGAAATACAAGCATTGAGATGATTGAAACAAGTGCGCATGCTCATACTTGATGGTCATGTA
The DNA here is from genome assembly GCA_018398815.1 of Conus ventricosus. Classification (NCBI taxonomy): domain Eukaryota; kingdom Metazoa; phylum Mollusca; class Gastropoda; order Neogastropoda; family Conidae; genus Conus; species Conus ventricosus. The sequence continues at coordinate 3,120,030 of CM031606.1, forward strand.
TGCATGTGCATATATGCACACAAATAACGTGCACGCTCTTATGTACATACATGCATATGCTCATGCACATCAACAGGTGACAGCTCTGATATAGCCCTCACATGAATTGAAAAATTGCACTTACACATCCACACACACACACACACACACACACACACACACACACACACACACACACACACACACACACACACACACACACACACACACACACACACACACTTATTCATATGTCTGTCGAGTCAAAGCTTTCAATCCTTGTCTCGGTTGTTCTGCAGATGCATATTCACTGTCAGTAAGGGACAAAAATCATCCGGAAACGAAGGAATACGTTGTTCGCCACTACAGGATTCACAGCAAGGATGATGGAGGCTGTTACATTCAAGCCAAGAACCATTTTGACAGCATTATGGAACTGGTCAATCACTACAGTGGTGAGTTCCGTTCTATGATGGTGTATTGAATTGTGTGTTGTATGGGATGTGTGTGTGTGTGTGTGTGTGTGTGTGTGTGTGTGTGTGTGTGCGTGCGTGCGTGCGTGCGTGCGTGCGTGCGTGCGTGCGTGCGTGCGTGCGTGCGTGCGTGCGTGCGTGCGGTGCGTGCGTGCGTGCGTGCATGCGTGTGTGTGTGTGTGTGTGTGTGTGTGTGTGTGTGTGTGTGTGTGTGTGTGTGTGTGTGTGTGTAATCAGGGGTGTGTAGTTTGAACGATTGTCACATTCCTCTGTCATGACGACTGTGTTTAACTAAGGCTGACGATAACGGCATTACTGACACAGAAACAATAAGGACAAACGGTAAGCTTAATCACTTTTAGTTAATCTTTTCTTTCGTTTCTTTTCTAAATTGTCATGTTTTAATTTGTACGGCATAATGTGTACATCACTATTTGGGGTTCCCTGATAGCTCACGAATATGCTGTGCACAGCAAACACTTCAAGTGATAACGAGTTTTAAAACATTTGATGTGATTTACTTTGAGAAATATCTTGAATAAAGATGCCTTCCTTTAAAGGAAAAATTCTAAAATTTCTCAGTTAAAATCGCGCCTGGCTGCACACCCCCCTTTTTTTTCTTCTTTTTTTTTTAATGTGTTGCAGATCCACCTGAAATGCACGAACTGGCAGTGTCCTTGTATCAGTGAGCATATAACACAGACACCTGAGCCAGAACCATCCATGTCTCCCTAGGGACGTTTGAAAAAAAAAAAATCTCAAACTAAAAATAAAATTTGTATCAAATCAAAGAGCAAAGAAGAAAGAGGCAATAAAAAAATACGGCATTTCTTTTCTTTCCTTTTCTTTTCTTTTCTTTTTAACTAATGAAATTATAAGCAACAAAGAACAAAGACGTGAATGGTTGAACTCGCGTCACGTGAAAAATGATCACATGTTAATTCATTGGTCAGCATTTTAATGCATATAATATGTTAATGATAGAACGTTAAGTACGTTGCTGAATTAATGAAGTCGTGTGTCAAGTGAGAAATTTGCATGAACCTTGGCAGGCACTCAGGGAAGTGCAAAATCTAGTATCAAATTACAAGAACTTTTTGCTTACTGTTTCATCCTCTGATATATTGCTGGCATGTGGCAGTACTTGGGAACGTTGCTGCTGGAAACAAATTCAAACCAAAGTAGCAAAATAGGCATGCAAGCAAAAACTATGCAAAGTCACATTGCAATCGATTATGTAATGCGTAAAGAGATTCCCGAGGAATGGTCAATTTTTCTGGCAACTGCCAGCAATGCACAACGAATGCTGCTCACAGCCTACGCATGCGCCGGTCGGTAGTGACAGCCGCCAGACAGTCATGTACTCGCTCTTCTTCCGCTTGACGTCTGTGCGCCGGTCGGTAGTGACAGCCGCCAGATTGTCATCGACTCGCTCTTCTTCTGCTTGACGTCTATGCGCCGGTCAGTTGTAACAGCCGCCAGATTGTCATGTACTCACTCTTCTTCCGCTTGACGTCTATGCGCCGGTCGGTAGTGACAGCCGCCAGATTGTCACGTACTCACTCTTCTTCCGCTTAACGTCTATGCGCCGGTCGGTAGTGACAGCCGCCAGATTGTCATGTACTCTCTCTTCTTCCGCTTGACGTCACTTTGCTGAACTGACATATCATAGAGCCGGACCAGTTGTATGAGAGGGGGAGGATTCCAAAACGGGATGGGGGAGGGTCGGGTCCGGGGATTCTCTCATAGGAGAGGTACAGGTGGCAACGTGCCAAAAATCCAGTTCTTTTCCAGCCCGAGAAGGGAGTAGAAGGATGGGGGCGGGAGGGGGCGGGGGGGATGTCCAGATGTCCAGGAACCCCTTCCTACCTTACCCACCTCTCACCTCGTCCGGCTCTGCATTCTGTTAATTATGCATGGGTGAAGCAGTAACTCGTCCACTTGTTAACACAAGAGGCTGCTTAACAGCTAGCAATCGCTGTACAGAACACTTGTCCAATAGCACACATTATGTTATGCTATCATGCTCATGAAACACAATAATCAAACTTCATTTTGACATCACAAACGACGAAAATGGTTTTTGCATTGAAATGTGCTTAGAATGCATCAGTAGACGGATATGTTCATGGGTAGAGTGCATAATTGCATTAAAAATGCAGAGAGTATTACTGATATTTTTCTTTAAAATATAATAATATCAGGTGTGTTTTATGCGCACACACAGCAGATACTTGCATGGAAAACATTCAAATCGACCAGATAGTTGCAATGGACACAAACGTTAGTGTAGTGAAGATCGACTGTTGATATCTGTGTGGCAGACATTGCAAAATGGGAAGAGTAGAACACATGAAGGAAAAAAGATGATGATTAAGGAGGGGGATGGATTTAGGTTGTGTTAAGAATTTCAGAAAGCTTTGAAAGCAGTAGGGCATTTCTACACTTCACTGATATTTCACACTCAACAGCCACCGTGGTGCAGTGGCTAGCATCACGGACTGGCGGTTGGAGGTCGTCAGTTTGATTTCCATCAGAGTCAGCTATCTTCGAAATTTGTTAGAGTCAGGCCAGCAGCTACCCAGAGCAGAGAGTGCTGGAAGCCCAAACGGGAAGACCAGAACCACGGTCAAGTTCCATCCACTTCATAAAATGTGTTCCTGCCAGTGTTGTTCAAACTACTTTAACAGCACTGCAGGTGTCTGTGTCCCTTGGACCACCAGCACAACAAGAGAAATAACAACAATGACGAAACGACCACAAACACCACTTAAAGAAAAAACATCAATCAATGGTGAACTTCTGAGTTCTCTCTCAGAATCGAGGAAGAAGTCAAGCGAACTGTGTAACTTTGAAGTATAGTTTAAAAAGCTTCCTCCCACCCATACACATAATGCCCACTATTTCCTGTTCAGTGCATACACACTAGATAGGATCTTTTTCCAAATTAAGAAAAAGCATGCATTATAACGAAAAGAGCTCAAAAGTTGGTTTCGTCAAGTTGCTGTCATGTGATTGTGACTGACAGGTGCTGCACATGGCCTGTGCCAACAGCTGGTCAGTCCCTGCCCCAAGCCGCAGCCTGTCATGGAAGACCTGTCTCGAGAAACCAAAGACAAGTGGGAGATCGACCGCAGCACTCTCACCTTCGAGGAAAGACTTGGTGCAGGCCAGTTTGGGGAGGTGTGGAAAGGTAAGGTGCAGGAAGGGCGACAACCCTTGCTTTCTGATGGGGTCTTCTATGGGAGAGAATCTCACTGAGATGGTCAGAGTAAAAAAATGATCAATTAAAAACAGCGAGGGATGTAGTCTTTTGGAAGGTGCTGTCAGGGGATAATGTCACGTAACATATTACACAATAATTGGTCTATAAGTTATTTTTCCGTTGGTTTTGTGCGCCTGTACGCGCCAGCACGTGTGTGTATGTGTGTGTGTGTGTGTGTGTGTGTGTGTGTGTGTGTGTGTGCGTGTGCGTGTGCGCGCGTGCGTGTGTGTATGTGTGTGTACCTTGATTATTTGTGGGAAACAAATGGTCAGATGATGACATAGTTATATATATATAAAAAAGTATAGCAAGAGCAACAACAAAAACATACAAGCGCACACAAACCAACGCGCACGCATCCACATCTACGGACTACGTACTTGCATCGCTTCACTGATGCACACTCATCAGTGCACATACGTTTGCAATGAAAACAGGAGTCCCGAGAGAATCAAAGTCTCATCTCAGTTGACGTGTGTTTGGTCCTTTTTGTCAGACATTGGAAAGGCCCATTAACAGTCTGCCCCGTTCTCTAGGAGTCTTCGTAGAGTCGTCCTTGAGATTATTCTTCAGTTCAGTTCAGTTCAGTTCAGTGGTTTATTTAACGTCTTTTCATCACCAGATGATATTAGACACTCGTTAAAAAAACAACAACAACAATAAAACCAACAAAAAACTTATCTAGCACTTGCAAAGCCACATCTGATACGTGCATATTTACATAAGTGAAATACCCTAGTGGTACACGAAGTTGTACTCTTTACAAACATTTTGCAACCTGTGACTGCGATAGAACCATGGCAATTTCAGCAACACATGAACCATATAAGACACTATTAACATTATCAAAGTTAATCATCTCAATACCTTTCTCCTTATAGAGTGAGGTCAGCACTGAGCATTCAAACAAAAGATGACGCACAGAAATGTTTTCTCTGCAGACACAAGTAATACCATGAGAATATTTAGTGTTCCAAGTATTCAGCCTTAATTTATGAATCAATCTAACAATGTGCCTTGGGCACAATGGTAAAGTAGCCATGTTTTGACTAAAATTCTGCTTATGTATGTACTTTTCCATAATTTGGATTAATTCACAAGAGGACAAGTCTAAGGGATTTTTTGATAAATTTTCAGTGTTTCTATTTGCTCCTTCTTTTGCAAGACTGTCTGCTATTTCATTCCACTTTATACCACAGTGAGATGGGACCCAACAAAAATCAATTCTTTTACCTAGAGTTATGAAACAATGCAGTAAATGTTTTATTTCAAAAAGCAAATCTTTTCTAGCTTTACAGTCCCAACGCTCTAGTGATTGTAAAACAGATTTGGAATCAACACACAGTAAGATTTTATAAAGCAATTGGTGTGTTATGTATGTACATCAAAGCCTTTAGTATTGCATATAATTCTGAGGTATAAATTGAAAACCCCTTTCCTAAATGATATGATTTCCTGACATTTAAGGTGGGTATTATAAAGCCAGAACCACTGTCAGAGGATTCCAATACCGACCCATCTGTAAACACTTTTAAATGATTTGGATAGCTGTTTTCTAAATGTTCACGAACTTCAGCTGTTAAAATATTTACATTATCACTTTTCTTTAACATAGTGTATTTGTAATCAAAAGAGGCGTTTAGGTGCTCCCAAGGAGGCATTGGAGGTACCGCAGGAAATTTTGGTATAGCAGTGATATCAATATTACAATGTGACATAAAGTCAGATGTGTAGTTTCTAACTGGTTGGATATATGATATGTTTTTAGAACTCTTAGGAAAATCTTTATTGGAATCCATCAGTATTTCTTCCGTAACTGAATTTTCAACAGAAAGACTTCTGACAATATACTTAGACACATCCAATATTCGTTTCTCATTAAGTGGTAATATATTTGTTTCTTTATAACATTTATAAGTGTTTGTATGAACTGGAACTCCGAGAGCTAATTTCATGGCCTTACTATCCAAGCTTTGCAGTCTCTTTAAAAGAGAATTAGGTGCAGAGAAATATACTTCCTGTCCATATGTTAATTTCGATCGGACTAAAGAGATGTATAGATGTAAAAGGGTATGACAGTCCTGACCCCATGGTTGACAACATATTATTTTAAGAACGTTTAATCTTTTTCTTGTTTTATCAATTAGACTTTCAATATGTGTTTTCCAGTTCAGCTTAGGGGTTAAAAATACCCCCAGGAATTTAACTTTTTGTTTATATTCAAGAATCTGTCCGTCTAGCAAAAGCGAGGGTAGCATCTTTGGGTTCTCACCATTGTTAAACAACATAAGACATGTTTTTTCTCCAGATAGTTCTAATCCGTTGTTCTTCATATATATAGATAATTTATCCAATTCCTTTTGGTACAACTTCTGTACAAAGTTTATTGTTCTTTTATTGGAATGTTTTCTTAATGTACAGTTAATCCAAATAGCGATATCATCTGCATATTGAACAACATGCTTAGCTTTTGACATAAATTTGGGAAGATCATGGATTAGGATTGTAAACAACATGGAAGCAATAACTGATCCCTGTGGAATACCCATATCTACATTCCTAAAGGATGAATAAGTTCTTCCAATCCGTGTACATATGCTTCTTTCCGTTAGGAAGGTTTTGATGTAATCAAACATTCTCCCAGAAATACCAACATTTTTTAATTTGAAAAGTAGCCTTGCGTGCCATACGCAGTCATAGGCTTTTTTGACATCATAAAATGTAGCCAAAGTACTTTTTCTACGGGAGAATTGTTTTTTAATGTGACTGGTCAGTTTTACTAAATGGTCTGTGGTACAACGACCTTTTCGAAATCCCGCTTGCTGAACAGGAATCACACCATTTTTTTCACAGTAATATAACAGTCGTTTTTGAATAATTTTTTCTAAAAGTTTACCAGCATGAGATGTTAGAGCTATGGGTCTGTAACTATGTAAAGATTATTCTTATATTTGGTTGGGTTGGTGATGTTTCTTGTGCTTCTCTTAAGTCTGGATGCGCGACAGCTTCTGTTGATGTTGACCTCTGAAAGACTGTTTATGATTATAATGGATTCGATCGTGTTTGTTAAGGTGATTCTTTAGAGTTATCATAACAGGTCGGCAAATCTGTTATCCAATTCTCATCGTTGCCTTGCCTGCCAGTGTGTCTGCTCTCTCTTTTGCTTTGAGATGTCTCGAGCAGTACATCCATATGAGTCTCTCCAATGGAAGGCTGAGCATTAGTTCATGCCAAGCAGGGCTTTCCATTACACTCTCCACTTTTTAAATTATGTTCATGGAGTCAGTCAGGATCATGGCTAGTTGAGTTATAAGCAGGTCTGTGGATGAGAGCCAGCGGAGTGCTTGTGTCACTGTTCTGTCTCCATTGTTAGACTTGAAGTTGTTAAACTGTATGCATCATTGTCCTTGTGAATAGTTTGGCCATTTTGCTTTACAGTGTATCACCAGCCTGACTTATCTCCGGTGACGGACGCGTCATTGTCTACAACAATATCTTCTTCTATGCCGAGGTTTTTCACCTGTATCTAAAACTGTAGGGTTTGCATTCTAGCCATTCTCCACACACACACACACACACACACACACACACACACACACACACACACACACACACACACACATGCACACACACACACATACACACACACACACACACACACACACACACACACACACACATACACACACACACACACACACACACACACACACACACACACACACACACACACACACACACACACACACACACACAATCAGTGGTATAAAAGTCCACGACAGATACAAAAATAACTTAAAAAGCTGCCCTCTTTGTATCAAAACTGAAGATGAAATACACTTTTTTGCTGGAAAGTCCATCATATCAAGATTTAAGAAATAAGTATATCATGAAATATGTAACAAATGTACACGGACCATTGTTGACGTTTTTGCTGCAAAACGAGAAAAGGGACGTAATTCGCTCTGTTGCGATGTATATCTTCTATGCCTTGAAGAAAGGAGAAGAATTGTTACTGGGGAGAGAACATTAGGAGTACCATATGTTTTCATAAATTTATCTGTTTTTACCTTGTTTCGTGGTCGGTACGTCTTGTCTATACTTAGGGATCATGATGAGAAATGTGTGTGTGTGTGTGTGTGTGTGTGTGTGTGTGTGTGTGTGTGTGTGTGTGTGTGTGTGTGTGTGTGTGTGTGTGTGTGTGTTGCGTGCGTATGTGTGTGTGTGTGTGTGTGTGTGTGTGTGTGTGTGTGTGTGTGTGTGTGTGTGTCTATAATATATATATATATATATATATATATATATATATATATATATATATATATATATATATGTGTGTGTGTGTGTGTGTGTGTGTGTGTGTGTGTGTGTGTGGTTTGCGCGCGCGCAATTGTAAGTGCGAGCGAAATTGTATGTGCGAGCTGTGCGAGCCTGGGAGAGTGCTACATACAGGTGTGATTTTGTATGTATCTTTCGGTACTTTCGGTATTCTCAATTTACGATTATACAGTTGGTGTGAGCAAGTTTTGTAAATGAGCGTGATCAGTAAAAATGTTACAGCGTCAGTGTGTGTGTGATTTCATTTTTGTTTCTTGACCTCATTGCATATAGGTCGGTGGCCTTTGCAATTAAAATTTTTCGAGTTCCGAGAGTCCCGAGTTCTCTCTCTCTCTCTCTCTCTCTCTCTCTCTCTCTCTCTCTCTCTCTCTCTCTCTCTCTCTCTCTTCTCTCTCTACGTGAACTCACGCACGCACGCACGCACATTTGCCGGGCAGTAAACATCCGTTCAAAGAACATACACTTTTAATCTCGGTCAAATGAAAACATCCGTAGTCCAATAACTGTATATTTTAGATTCGGGGGGGGGGGGGGGGGGGGGGGGGGGGGGGAACGAAAATGTTTCCACCCTTTTGAGTGACCCAATAATCCGCACCTAAATGTTAAATTGGATGTTTCTGCCTGTGGTTGAGTGTTTTTTTTTTTTTTTGAACGAACATGAACAACTTCATTGCCAACTCGAAGATGATTATGACTCATGTTATAATGTCCCCAATTACTAATGTAAGAAGGCAACTTAATATGTAGGCCTTCGAGGATATAATCAGGAAGAGAATATACAGTCAGAGGAACATAAACGTTATCATAAGTTAACACAGCCTACTGAGGACGTGGCGTAAACGTGCAATAATGTCATAAACAGAGCCCCAATATCTTAAAATCAGATTACACATTCTGGTTGCAGGAAAGTATTGCGGCTCTAGGGATATTGCCATCAAGACCCTGAAGCCCGACACGATGTCCGCCGCCAAGTTCCTGGAAGAGGCACAGATCATGAAAAAGTACCAGCACGACAAGCTGGTGCGTCTGTACGCCGTGTGCACCAAGGAAGAGCCCATCTACATCGTCACAGAACTGATGAGTCATGGCAGTCTGCTGGACTACCTGCGGGAAGGCGAGGGAGCCAGGGCCCAAATCCCCAGTCTCATAGACATGGCCGCACAGGTGAGACAAACACAAGCCTCTTTGGGAAGATTCTTTTAAGATTTAGTTATCAGCACAACCAAAACAACTTGGCCATGATATTAAATAATTGGTTATGTGAAGAAATAATCGTTTTGGCACCAAATCGATATTCGTTCTTGCCGTATCTCTTCTGTGCTCCTATGGTAGTAGGGAGCAATACTCCTACAATCGCTTATTCAACAATCCCTTACAAAGCCACAGTCTTCACTTTAACACTGACAGTACAATTGAGCCATGAAAGGACGTCGTAGGGCAACAAGGCAGCTGTACAACACACAGCTTCAGTGGCATTTCTTTTTTCCCTTTGTTTGTTACCCCTCTCTCTCTCTCTCTCTCTCTCTCTCTCTCTTGGTGTTTATATGCCAGTGAATACGGGTGATTATATCACTCAGAGAGAGAGAAAGACAGACAGACAGAGACAGGCAGCCAGACGGCCAGCCAGCATGCCTGCCAAATATGTAGGTAGATAGGTGTGTGTGTGTGTGTGTGTGTGTGTGTGTGTGTGTGTGTGTGTGTGTGTGTGTGTGTGTGTGTGTCTGTGTGTCGTGTGTGTGTGTGTGTGTGTGAGTGATGGGGTCAAGGTGGCATGCTGGCAAGGACAAATGGGAATGGCAAGAGTGTGAAACCTGCGGCCAGGCGAGGAACAGGCAGATGAATGGTGACCTACAGGCAGGTGAATCGATGACCGACAGGCAGGTGAATCGATGACCTACAGGCAGGTGAATCAATAACCTACAGGCAGGTAAATCGATGACCGACGGGCAGGTGAATCGATGACCTACAGGCAGGTAAATCGACGACCGACAGGGAGGTGAATGGATGACCTACAGGCAGGTGAATGGATGACCTACAGGCAGGTGAATCGATGACCTACAGGCAGGTAAATCGACGACCGACAGGCAGGTGAATGGATGACCTACAGGCAGGTGAATGGATGACCTACAGGCAGGTGAATCGATGACCTACAGGCAGGTGAATGGATGACCAAGGTTTCTTTGCTTCTTGTGTCATCCACTTCCGGAAGAGAGTCACAGACACCAAGGTATACCCCAACCTAGCAGCTGTGGATGCGTTGAACATCCTGTCAGCAAGAGGCCGTTAAAGATTTGTTGCAGGTCGGTAGAGAGTCAAGGGGGTTTGCACGTGTTCTGCTCTGTGGGTGGAGGTCAGTGAAAGAACTCTGTGACGGTATGGGCAGAGCCTTCATGCCAAACAGTCTCCTGATCGACGTTGTGGTCGAGGTCAAGTGTCCGCGCCAGAGGACGGGATGGATCATTAGACACAGTCCTGTACCATACGGTTCCTCCTGCTGTCCCCCGCCGCGTCGCTGTATCTTCTCTTCATTCCAGTTCTGGATGGTTGAGTATAACGTCCTCACTGCATGGAATTTAGTGACAGGTTGTGTGCAGCAGGAAGCTGCAGCGTGTGGTCATTTGTCTGGTGGACTTTGAAGCTGGCGTTGGGAAGGAGACACCCGGGGTAGCGGGTTCCCTCAGACAGGAGCCTGGGTCAAGTTGCTCAGTCGTCTGTAGTCGGTGTTTTCCTTCTTCCGTTGTCTGTCGTCCCAGACGGGTGTCTGGGTGTTGATGGTGCCTTGCCTTGTAGTCCCCCCACCCCCACCCCCACCACCTCTCCTCACCTCCATGGCCGTCTTCAGGGCAACCGGGCGGCTGTCTTCTAGCTGACTGGCGACGGTCCCGTGCCGTGTGAGACCGACTCGAGAGACATGCAGGACAGCAGTCACCAAGCCGCTGCGAAAATCAGCGTTCATTGTGCGCCCATGAGGGACGTTCCCGCCACTCCCTCCCACCCCCTCCCCACAGGGGTGGGACCTGGTCGTGCAGGCCACGGTGAAGTCACAGAATGGCAGCGCCTCGTCGCCGAACTGTCTCACAACCTCAAGAGCCGTCTCTTGTGCGACACAGGTTAGACCAGTCGTCATTGCTGATGCCCGGAATGTAGGCCGCGCTGCCCTACATCCACCTGTCACCCAGGCGCTTTCTGCTGGTAATGCCATCTCTCAGCAGCTGTGTCATCACAGCGGATGCTATCTCTGAAATAGCTTAACAGGCCACAAAGTCAGCAACTGAAACTGCAAAATAAAACTGCTCTTGTGAGACCGAAAATTCGAAATCCTATGTTTTCTACCGAAGCTTCGCTGTGACTACTTCACCTCTTTTTCAACTGACATAAACAAATTGATTGTCAGTGGAAATCTCTAATCTTAAAATTTCAGCGAACTATGTAACTTTTTCGACTGTTTACTCGCTTTAAGTGGCGATCAAAATCACAATTTGGCGTCATATACTTTACCATGTCAGACCATAGCATTCAACGGCAGTTAGCTCTGAAAGACCGAATTTTTTGTGGCTAATGCAGTGATAAGACCATCACGTGACACCCACCCTACTTCCGTCTGGGAAAAAGCCAAGTTCCTTCGGTGCCCAAACACACATTGGTTCTCCTTCCAAGCGTGCTCGCCCAGACTTGTCGCCCCTCAGACTCTTACGTCCATTTGGGAGTGTCCGGCAACCCTAGCCAGGGGTGCGCAAGTCGTCCCTTCTCCAGGGAATAAATCCTTCTCGGTCCCGGATGTGGCCCCTGTAGGCACGCTCCTCAGGGACCCCTGGAGGGCCCATATCTCCCACATCTCCTCCCTGTTCTCCTAGGACACTCGGTGACCAGGGAAATGTCCATTTCCCCGGCCGGCTGCCGGTTCATCCCCCATCTGGCCTCCCACTTCCGCCACGATCTCTAGCAAGAACCTGGTGGAGTGGGACCGCAGATCCAGATTGGGGATCTAACATAACTCTGCTGGACATGTCCTTCGACATGCTCTACAGCAGGTGGAGGAGATCTGGCCGGAGGAGGACGACTCAGTCTCCGTGTCCTCAGACGTTCAGTATTCTGAGACCGTATCTCGCTTGTTCAGCGACCCCTTGATACGACTTCTAGTCAACAGGATCTCGCATCACCTTTCGGCTGCGGCGGACAGCGCAGCCAGGAGCCACTACAATTGCTTGAGGCCATACTTCACGGGCTATCTCGCCCCGGCGCTTTATGCGGCCTTGTGGTGCATTCCGGGTCAGGAGCAGTCGCAGTTCGGCGACTATTCGGCTGCCTTCATCGCCCATTCAGCTGAACAGTGTAAGCAGGCAGCCTCATATGCGGCCAGGCCCCCTTGGCAGCCTCGCCCTCCCAGACCCTCCTTCGCTCCTCCACTCCCTACCGGACCCCAACCCTATCCCAAGCAGGCCCCATCCCGCACCGCTCGGCCCGCCAAGCGCTCTAAAACCCCTTGCGACCGAAGACGAAACTTCCCCAGCAGAATTTTCGTTTCGGCCAGCAGGGACGGCCCCGGAGGTGACTGGAGGACTCACCTACGAGGGGAGCTGGAGTAAGGAGAACTCAGACCGCTACCCTCTATCCTTCCCACTCACCTCCGCTCCACCCCGGCCCCTCGGCCCCTCTGGCGGGCAGCTTATCCCGCCATGCCCACCAGTGAGACATATGGGCCTCAGCCCATGGATAGCAGCTTAGCCCGCCATGCCCACCAGTGAGACATATGGGCCTCAGCCCATGGATAGCAGCTTATCCCGCCATGCCCACCAGTGAGACATATGGGCCTCAGCCCATGGATAGCAGCTTATCCCGCCATGCCCACCAGTGAGACACACGAGCCTCAGCCATGGATAGCCGCTTATCCCGCCATGCCCACCAGTGAGACACACGGGCCTCAGCCCATGGATAGCAGCTTATCCCGCCATGCCCACCAGTGAGACACATGGGCCTCAGCCCATGGATAGCAGCTTATCCCGCCATGCCCACCAGTGAGACATATGGACCTCAGCCCATAGATAGCAGCTTATCCCGGCATGCCCACCAGTGAGACATATGGGCCTCAGCCCATGGATAGCAGCTTATCCCGCCATGCCCACCAGTGAGACATATGGGCCTCAGCCCATAGATAGCGCTTATCCCGGCATGCCCACCAGTGAGACATATGGGCCTCAGCCCATAGATAGCAGCTTATCCCGGCATGCCCACCAGTGAGACATATGGGCCTCAGCCCATGGATACCAGCTTATCCCGGCATGCCCACCAGTGAGACATATGGGCCTCAGCCCATGGATAGCCGCTTATCCGGCATGCCCACCAGTGAGACATATGGGCCTCAGCCCATGGATAGCAGCTTATCCCGGCATGCCCACCAGTGAGACATATGGGCCTCATCTCATGGATAGCAGCTTATCCCGCCATGCCCACCAGTGAGACATATGGGCCTCAGCCCATGGATAGCAGCTTATCCCGCCATGCCCACCAGTGAGACATATGGGCCTCAGCCCATGGATAGCAGCTTATCCCGGCATGCCCACCAGTGAGACATATGGGCCTCAGCCCATGGATAGCAGCTTATCCGCCATGCCCACCAGTGAGACATATGGGCCTCAGCCCATGGATAGCAGCTTATCCCGGCATGCCCACCAGTGAGACATATGGGCCTCAGCCCATAGATAGCAGCTTATCCCGGCATGCCCACCAGTGAGACATATGGGCCTCAGCCCATGGATAGCAGCTTATCCGGCATGCCCACCAGTGAGACATATGGGCCTCAGCCCATGGATAGCAGCTTATCCCGGCATGCCCACCAGTGAGACATATGGGCCTCAGCCATGGATAGCGGCTTATCCCCCCATGCCCACCAGTGAGACATATGGGCCTCAGCCCATGGATAGTAGCGGTCCTGCAGGAGGGGCTCCGCTTGCCTTGGGCCCACGAATGCCCTCCCCTGATAGTTCTCCCCCCTCCCTCTCCCAGCGACCCCTCCCCGGTTCAGGCGGAGGCTCTTCACCAGGAAGTCTCAGAACTCCTCCAAAAGGGGGCCATCACAAAGATCCCCCATCCCAACCGGGGTTCTACTCCAACCTCGTAAACCCATCCCACAGACGATACTTACGGTTCGTCTGGCAAGATTGGGGGTTCCAGTTCAGGCTGCTCCCCTTCGGCCCTCCGCCTCTCCCTGGCACCCTTTCTATTCACGAAGGTGGTCAAGGAGATGGCCTTCCTGACCCGACAGGAGGACTTTCGCCCCCTGGTGTACCTGGACGACTGGCTCGTCCTGGGTCCCTTCCGGGCCTGGTGTCAATCCCACACCAACCATCCTCTACGCCTCTGTTCCAAACTAGGGTTGTCACCGACCCCAACAAGTGTGAACTCAACCGCAGTCAGCTGTCCTCCTTTCTGGGCATGAATTTCGACACACTCCCCATATGGTCTCCCGACCCAATAGAGGTCCACCCGCATTGGGGGACCTGATCTCCCACCTCTCCCGCTCCGCCTATCCACCCACACCCCGGCCAGAACCTTACCTCCCTCCTTGGGATGATGGAGTTCCTCTCGTCCCTCATCCCCTAGGCCGGTCCCCAAGTGCCAACTCCAAAGGGAGTTCCGTCGTCGATGATCTCAGACTTCCGACCACCGGCATCAGTCCATCCCCTGTGGGTCCTTGGTTCCAATGGGCTACGGAAGAGTGGCTCGACCCCGCCACTTTGTCCCCCGGGGTACCATTTCCCTCCCAACCCAACCCCTGGACCTCTACACAGACCCCCTCCAACTCGGGCTGGTCGCCCACTTGGAGAACCCTCATACCTCAGGAGTGTGGGACGCACAGTGTAGGACGCACAGTCTGCCCGTCTCCACATCAAACGTCCAGGAATTGGAAGCGGTCAGGCTTGCCCTCCTCTCCTTCCAGCCGCAAGTCTCGCACCGACTTGTTCTCCTGCTCACGGACAACACTTCGGTGCCTTGTTATGTCAACAAAGGGGGGGGGGGGGGGGGGGGGGAGGGGGTCACTCC
Organism: Conus ventricosus; assembly: GCA_018398815.1. NCBI lineage: Eukaryota > Metazoa > Mollusca > Gastropoda > Neogastropoda > Conidae > Conus > Conus ventricosus. Next base: position 3,135,126 of record CM031606.1, read on the forward strand.
CTCAGCTTCTCTCTGAATAGAGGCCCTCTTCCGCTGGCGCCACATGCGGGGAATCACCCTCTGCGCGAGACACATAGCGGGGACCCTCCTCCACACAGAAGGGACCCTCAGCAGGCTAACCCTCAGCTCGGTGGGGAACAGTGTTCAGGCCCAGGGTCGCTCTCCCTTCCCTGGTCTGGCCTCATAACATAACGCCTTCCCCCCATTCCCAATCCTCCACAAGGTGATCAGGAAGGCGAGACTGGGAAGACCCGGGCTCAGCCTCATCACCCTGTGGTGGCTGACCCAGTCCTGGTTTCCGGACCTCAAGTCCCTCCCCCATGTCCCCCTTCTCCAGTGAGCACTCATGGGGACATGCTCACATGCTCCGCTGGCTCGCATGGCTGCTATGCCAGCCCAGTTGCGAGCATCTGCCCTCCCTCACAGACGGACAGATCCCAGTCCTTCCTAGACATACCCGCTGGGGCTGGGGCCTCGCAAGACCTACGGATTAGCGACGGCTTCGCACAGAGCCAGCACGGAGCCTCTCTACTATTACCGATGGGAGAGGTGGGACTCCTGGTGCTCATACATTTCTGTTCCCTCATCTCGCCCCTCCAATATCCAATACGGTCAGATCGGCCTACGCCAGGCGTATAAGGATCTCCCCGTCTTATTTCCCCGGGCCCATGAGGTCAGGGCGCTGGCCACTTCCGCAGCATTCCAGCGCTCTGTCCCGTTGCGCCACCTCCTGGAGGCAGCCTACTGGCGTTCGGAAAATCCCTTCATAAACTTTTATTTAAGGGATATCCGCATGATCAGGGCTGATGGTTCTAGGGACTTTTTTTGCGGCTAACGCAGCCATATCTATTCCACTGCTAACCCCAAGTACCATTACGACACTCAGCCCTACTCCAATTCCTTTAAATTCTGCTATGGTCTGACATGGTAAAGTATATGATGCCAAAATGGGGAGTTTGTTTTATACTCCCTGTTTGGCTAGTACACTTACCATGTCAGACTCTAATGCCCACCCTACCTTCCCCGCTAGCGCTATGGTTCTCGGGGTTACCTTGCGCATAGGCCTCGTTGAATGAGGAACAGGAAGTTGACAGCGGCTTCTTCCCTGGCGGAAGTACGGTGGGCGTCACGTGATGGTCTTATTACTGCATTATCCACAACAAATTCGGCCTGGCAGAGCTAACTAACTGCCATTGAATGCTATGGTCTGACATGGTAAGTATACTAGCCAAACAGGGAGTATAATACAAACTCCCCATTTCTTCAACATTACACAAATTAGTTTCATTTTGTAATTTTAGTTTTCCACCAGTGCCACTTTTCACCCAGATCAAAGAGACAAGTGGCTGTATGTTCGTCCTTTATTTTCATTGTCTTGAATGTTTTTTCGACCTGCTTGAAGAAGACTGAAGAAGATTGACTGGTCGAAACGGATTATGCCTATTTTGTAATGTGTTCGCTCTTTTCTTTTGCAGTTCAGTTTGCACCTGCAGTATATCCGCTTTGAAATCAACATTTTAAAAGAAACTGCTTTGAATGAGTAAGCTACATATTGCAATTAAAGCTGAGCCAATTACAAAAAAAATGATGCCGTCTGTGACAGGTGGCCAGTGGCATGTCCTATCTGGAGCTCCACAGCTACATCCACAGGGATCTGGCTGCCAGGAACATTCTGGTGGGAGAGAACAACATCGTCAAGGTGGCTGACTTTGGTCTGGCCAAGGTCATTGAAGATGGAGAGTATAACGCCCAGCAAGGTGATGCAACTATTCTGTTGATACGGTTTATTACATAATAGGGGCAGCTTGTGTGTGTGGTAGCATCCATCTTTCTCTAAGACCTTGTCGTATGATACACGCTTTGCTTACTTCGTTTATTCACAGTTTAGTGCTTTCAGACAGCCTGCATTTTTCTTTAGAAAAATGTTATAAATCAGAAGGTTACTGTAGTGATCTCCTTGCATCCCTGTTTCTTCTTTGAATCAAATGACTGAACTCCGGCTCTTCCTGCAGGCTTCACACACACACATGCACACACACACACGCACGCACGCACGTACGCACGCACAATGAAAGAGAGAGAGAGAGAGGGGAGAGAGAGAGAGAGAGAGATGAGAGAGAGAGAGAGAGAGAGAGAGAGAGAGCACGTTGATATTTCAATATTTTACATTACATTCAATATGACAACAATTCCCCCAAGAAATGGTCTTGTCGACTCTACACATAACAGGTTTCATCATAGTAACATAGCTGTCCTCTTTCTTTACCGTTCTATCTCCAACCCCAACCCCACCCCCGCCTCCATCCCCGTTCTAATCTTTTAAAAAAACACGAAGAGCTTCCATTAAATAAATATCTGTTGTCTTAACTATCTCCAATCCACATGAAAAATCATTTATAGCACTGGAAATATACAGTGTACTAAACGATAACGAGCATTTAAATATTCCATGTGGTAAGAGAGAGAGAGAGAGAGAGAGAGAGAGAGAGAGAGAGAGGAGAGAGAGAGAGAGAAGAGAGAGAGAGAGAGAGAGAGAGAGATACATTAGGCCTGTTTTATATGGGCACATTGAACATGAAAATCAATAATTCCCACACACACAAAAAAGTCGGGCAACATTCTCACCAAGATTGTATCGCATCTGGAAACAATGGTTTTCATTACATCAATGCACCCGGAGAGGCAGGCAGGCAGGTGGACAGACAGGCAGAGGAAAAAACTTCTTGATATTATATGTACACATCTTATATGACCATCCATTCTTCCCCAAACAAATGGTCTTGTCCATTCAATATACAATAGTGTTTATGAAACATAGCTGCTCCCCTCCCTCCCTCCCCTCCACGCCCCCATCCCCTTTCCGAGAGAGAGCTTCCCTAGAAACACAACATCCAAAACTTCAGTTGCGATACCCATATGTGTATGTGAACCATAACGTTTTGGCATTGCAAGTGTACATTCAAAAAAGATAATCGACATATCATTGTTCTATCCTTCCTGATATACAAAACGTTCCGGCAATGGAGAAGAAAGATGAAGGGGGGGAGGGGGGGGGCGCCAGAGAGGAGGGGTGATTCTACAACATACACATGCACACATGCATGCGCAACGCACGCACGCACGCACGCACGCACGCACGCACGCACGCACGCACGCACGCACGCACGCACGCACGCACGCACGCACGCACGCACACACACCACACACACACACACACACACACACACACACACACACACACACACACACACAGACACGGGTTTCGCGCCTGTATTATTATGATAACATAAAGAGAATTAACAATAACGAAACAAATACTTGAAGAATGAAATCGTGTTGAAAGGCAAATGAAGAAGAGAGAGAAAAAGGGTAATGGTTACACACCCGTTGGGGAGAAGGGGCGGGGGAAGATAACAACGGGCGGAAAGGGGCATGGTTACACACCTGTTGGGGAGAAGGGGCGGTGAAAGATAACAACGGGCGGAAAGGGGCATGGTTACACACCTGTTGGGGAGAAGGGGCGGTGAAAGATAACAACGGGCGGAAAGGGGCATGGTTACACACCTGTTGGGGAGAAGGGGCGGGGGAAGATAACAACGGGCGGAAAGGGGCATGGTTACCACACTGTTGGGGAGAAGGGGCGGTGAAAGATAACAACGGGCGGAAAGGGGCAGGGTTAACACACTGTTGGGGAGAAGGGGCGGGGGAAGATAACAACGGGCGGAAAGGGGCAGGACCGGGACAATGTTACACCTGATTGGAAGAGGAAAGGGTAGAGAAGGACATCATGCAAAAAGTTCTTTTTCCTTCCCTATTCGCCATTAATCCCCCCACCCCACCCCCTTCTTCATTTTTCTCTTTTTCTCCCTCCCCCTCGCCTTTCCCTCCCCCTTCGTTTCTTTTCCCTTTTTCCTAGGGAAGACATGAAACATACAATATGAAATATATAAATACCTACTCGAATATAAGCATATAGATGCCTTAAATATGCTACTTGCTATAAATATGCTAAACACTTCCCATATTTACACTAAAGGCCTTGCAGACCTCAACAAAAAATGGACAAATTGAAGCTGTCTTCCAGCCTCTCTCGTAATTTCTAAGACGTACCGATAGTTGTTCTGCCCCTGTGACTGATCTTCTTTCGTCCAAAGTTCTTTCAGGATGTTTCTTCTATACAGAAGCTCGAAGGGTTTTGTCAAAGGACTGAAACTCAAAACGTAAAATCACACACACACACACACACACCACACACACACACACACACACACACACACAACACACACACACACACACACACACCACACACACACACGCACACACTTTTCACCCCCCCCCCCCCCCTTATTTGTGTGTGTTTTGTTTTGCCTTTATTAGGCCATAACTTTGGCAAAAACTGTATTCAAGTCCGTGTTAGTGTCCAGTTTTAGTCATGTCATTTTTCAGCTTGGTCACCACTTTCCCATCGAACGACCATGCAGAGAGAGTTGCTGAGTGTTTATTGGAATTTTCTAAGAGGTTGTAATTGGCCTTCGTCAAGTCCTCGGATATTGACACACATTTGTTTCAGTTTTTTCTCCTGTTCTCCAACACGCATCCCTTTTTGACGGAGAAGACCTCGGTAGTATGGGTCGTGGTCTGCCAGTGCGGGTCGACCTAAGCGGTGCGCCATCTCTATGTCCTCAGCAGACACATGAACCCCGACTCGGCTGGTGAAGACCTTTGTATACTTTCTGACACAGTCCGCCACAGTGTGCACCTTTCCCTGTGGCTCCTCCTTCACACCATGGACACGGACATTCCACGAGGGCCGTGCTGTTCCATGTCGTTATGAGTACACCTGCTTCTGTTCAATTCATTTTTCTGCTGACCTAACTGTTGACGTAGTCTTTATATTCTTTTTTCTAGACTGTCTACTTGCACTGGAGATTGTTTCTGTCGGTCTTCAGCTCAAACAACACTCCTTCTAGCAAGTCAGTCCTTTCCATTAGCTTCACATTCAATTTGTCAATGTCCAACCTGATTTGCCGGATATCTTATTGAGTAAAAACATTTTCCATCAGTACCACTGTAGAAACGTTTTCCACCCGTACCACTGTAGAAACGTTTACCATCGGTATCACTGTAGAAAAGTTTTCCATCAGTACCACTGTAGAACCATTTTCCATCAGTACCACTGTAGAAACGTTTTCCATCAGTACCACTGTAGAAACGTTTTCATCAGTACCAATGTAGAAACATTTTCTGTCAGTACCACTCCAGAAACGTTTTCCATCAGTATCACTCCAGAAAGGTTTTCCATCAGTACACTGTAGAAGCGTTTTCCATCAGTACCACTGTAGAAAACGTTTCCCATCAGTACAAATGTAGAAACATTTTCTGTCAGTACCACTCCAGAAACGTTTTTCCATCAGTACCACTGTAGAAAGGTTTTCCATCGTACCACTGTTAGAAGCGTTTTCCATCAGTACCACTCTAGAAACATTTTCTATCAGTACCACTGTGGAAACATTTTCCATCAGTATTACTGTGGAAACATTTCCGTCAGTACCACTGTAGAACATTTTCCATCACTACCACTCCAGAAACGTTTTCCGTCAGTACCACTCCAGAAACATTTTCCATCAGTGCCACTGTGGAAACATTTTCCATCAGTACCACTGTAGAAACGTTTTCCATCAGTACCACTGTAGAAACGTTTTCCATCAGTACCACTCCAGAAACATTTTCCATCAGTATCACTCCAGAAATATTTTCCATCGGTACCACTGTGGAAACATTTCCATCAGTACCACTGTAGAAACGTTTTCCATCAGTACCACTGTAGAAACATTTTCCATCAGTACCACTCCAGAAAACGTTTTCCATCAGTACCACTCCAGAAACGTCAGCACCACTGTAGAAACGTTTTCCATAAGTACGACTCCAGAAACGTTTTCCATCAGTACCACTCCAGAAAGTTTCCATCAGTATCACTGTAGAAACGCTTTCCATCAGTACACTGTAGAAACGTTTTCCATCACTACCACTCTAGAAACGTTTTCCATCGTATCACTCCAGAAACATTTCCATCAGTACCACTGTAGAAACATTTTCCCATCAATACCACTTTAGAAACGTTTTCCATCAGTACCACTCCAGAAACATTTTCCATCAGTAACACTGTAGAAACATTTTCCATCAGTACCACTGTAAAACATTTTCCGTCAGTACCACTGTAGGAACGTTTTCCATCAGTACCACTCCAGAAACATTTTTCCTTCAGTACCACGTAGAAACATTTTCCATCAGTACCACTGTAGAAACATTTTCCATCAGTTTCACTGTACAAACGTTTTCCATCAGTACCACTGGAGAAACATTTTCCATCAGTATCACTGTAGAAACATTTTCCATCAGTACCACTGTACAAACGTTTTCCATCAGTACCACTGGAGAAACGTTTTCATCAGTACCACTGGAGAAACATTTTCCATCAGTACCACTGTAGAAACGTCTCCCATCAAAACCACTCCAGAAACATTTTCCATCAGTACCAATGTAGAAACATTTTCCATCAGTACCACTCAAGAAACGTTTTCCATCAGTACCACTGTATAACATTTTCCATCAGTACCACTCCAGAAACGTTTTCCATCAGTACCACTCCAGAAACGTTTTCCATCAGTACCACTCCAGAAAGGTTTTCCATCAATGCCACTGTAGAAAGGTTTTCCATCAGTACACTGTAGAAGCGTTTTCCATCAGTACCACTGTGGGAACATTTTCTATCAGTACCACTGTGGAAACATTTTCCATCAGTACCACTGTGGAAACATTTTCCGTCAGTACCACTGTAGAAACATTTTCCATCAGTACCACTCCAGAAACTTTTTCCATCAGTGCCACTGTGGAAACGTTTTCCATCAGTACCACTGTAGAAACATTTTCCATCAGTACCACTGTAGAAACGATTTCTATCAGTACCACTGTAGAAACGTTTTCCATCAGTACCACTCCAGAAACATTTTCCATCAGTATCACTCCAGAAATATTTTCCATCAGTACCACTGTGGAAACATTTTCCATCAGTACCACTGTAGAAACGTTTCCATCAGTAACACTGTAGAAACATTTTCCATCAGTACCACTGTAGAAACGTTTTCCATCAGTACACTCCAGAAACATTTTCCATCAGTACCACTGTAGAAACGTTTTCCAACAGTACACTCCAGAAACATTTTCCATCAGTACCACTGTAGAAACATTTTCCGCCAGTACCACTGTAGAAACATTTTGCATCAGTATCACTGTAGAAACATTTTCCATCGGTATCACTGTAGAAACATTTTCCATCAGTACCACTGTAGAACATTTTCCATCAGTACCACTCCAGAAACATTTTCCATCAGTACCACTCAGAAACTTTTTCCATCAATAGCACTCCAGAAACATTTTCCATCATACCACTCAAATGACATGACAAACATTTAGATTGCAGCAACATCAGTGCGGGTTGGAAACAGCTGTAAAACAAATGTAAACATAGTTTTTAATCCTGTTCATGGCGTGTGTGTTATAAGGTGCCAAGTTCCCGTTGAAGTGGACGGCCCCAGAGGCTGTACAGTACAAGAAGTTCACCATCAAGTCAGACGTGTGGTCCTACGGCATTCTGCTGCAGGAGGTCATGACACGTGGAGAGGTTCCTTATCCAGGTAACAACCAACCAGGCATGCTTTTAACACTACGTATGCACGTCTACCATGTCTTCCAGTCTGTGGGAGATAAATTACTAGGGAACCAAGCTCCTGCCTCCTGAAGAATGGTACAGAGGGACTGTTTTCAACAACCTCGGAGTGTCTTGAACATGGAGCCTTTAAAAAAACAAAGGAGGAAGTCTGTGACAGGAGGTAAACCTTGTGTAGAGGTTAACCTTGTGTAGACAAAGACAGGAATGTTACCAGGGAACCAGTGGTTAACCTTGTGTAGACAAAGACAGGAATGTTACCAGGGAACCAGAGGTTAACCTTGTGTAGACAAAGACAGGAATGTTACCAGGCAACCAGAGGTTAACCTTGTGTGGACAAAGACAGGAATGTTACCAGGGAACCAATGGTAAACGTTGTGTAGACAAAGACAGGAATGTTACCAGGGAACCAGTGGTAAACGTTGTGTAGACAAAGACAAAAATGTTACCAGGGAACCAGTGGTAAACGTTGTGTAGACAAAGACAGGAATGTTACAAGGGAACCAGTGGTAAACGTTGTGTAGACAAAGACAAAAATGTTACCAGGGAACCAGTGGTAAACGTTGTGTAGACAAAGACGGGAATGTTACTAGGGAACCAGTGGTAAACCTTGTGTAGACAAAGACAGGAATGTTACCAGGGAACCAGTGGTAAACCTTGTGTAGTCAAAGACAGGAATGTCACCAGGGAACCAGTGGTAAACGTTGTGTAGACAAAGAAAGGAATGTTACAAGGGAACCAGTGTTAAACGTTGTGTAGACAAAGACAGGAATGTTACCAGGAAACCAGTGGTAAACGTTGTGTAGACAAAGACAGGAATGTTACCAGGGAACCAGTGGTAAACGTTGTGTAGACAAAGACAGGAATGTTACCAGGGAACCAGTGGTAAACGTTGTGTAGACAAAGACAGGAATGTTACCAGGGAACCAGTGGTAAACCTTGTGTAGACAAAGACAGGAATGTTACCAGGGAACCAGTGATAAACCTTGTTTAGACAAAGACAGGAATGTTACCAGGGAACCAGTGGTAAACCTTGTGTAGACAAAGACAGGAATGTCACCAGGGAACCAGTGGCAAACCTTGTGTAGACAAAGACAGGAATGTCACCAGGGAACCAGTGGTAAACGTTGTGTAGACAAAGACAGGAATGTTACCAGGGAACCAGTGGTAAACGTTGTGTAGACAAAGACAGGAATGTTACCAGGGAACCAGTGGTAAACGTTGTGTAGACAAAGACAGGAATGTTACCAGGGAACCAGTGGTAAACGTTGTGTGGACAAAGACAGGAATGTTACCAGGGAACCAGTGGTAAACGTTGTGTAGACAAAGACAAAAATGTTACCAGGGAACCAGTGGTAAACGTTGTGTAGACAAAGACAGGAATGTTACCAGGGAACCAGTGGTAAACGTTGTGTGGACAAAGACAGGAATGTTACCAGGGAACAGTGGTAAACGTTGTGTAGACAAAGACAAAAATGTTACCAGGGAACCAGTGGTAAACGTTGTGTAGACAAAGACAGGAATGTTACCAGGGAACCAGTCGTAAACGTTGTGTAGACAAAGACAGGAATGTTACCAGGGAACTAGTGGTAAACGTTGTGTAAACAAAGACAGGAAATGTTACCAGAGAACCAGTCGTAAACGTTGTGTAGACAAAGACAGGAATGTTACCAGGGAACTAGTGCTCTCACCTCATGATTGGTGCAGAAGAACCTCACTACAACAACTCGTTAATGATTTGCCAATGGCGTCTTGTCAAAAAGGCAATGTTGATTTTCCAGCGAGGCATAGTCACCTTTCTACCAGCAGAGGTGTTTTTTACGTTCCATGTGTGAAAGCCATGAAACGTACTTTGCTCTACAAGAGTACGTCGTAAAATGAGAATGCACGATTTCAGAACCTATTTCGTACAAAGTGTGTCAGACGTGGTAAGCAAAAAGGTCTGTTTATTTTTGCCCAAAAACATTGCTTTATGACTCCCTTGTATCATAGGCTTAAGGGAAGAAGTGGCAAGAAAATTAAGCCATTGTTCTTTAAAAACTTCTTCATTTTTTTCTATTGTTTGTGTTTAAAAAAAACATGGAAAAACATTTGGGTGATTTCAAAGCTCATGTGTGATTTGGGGACCACTTAAAAAAAAACATGGAAAAACATTTGGGTGATTTCAAAGCTCATGTGTGATTTGGGGACCACTTAAAAAAAAACATGGAAAAAACATTTGGGTGATTTCAAAGCTCATGTGTGATTTGGGGACCACTTAAAAAAACATGGAAAAACATTTGGGTGATTTCAAAGCTCATGTGTGATTTGGGGACCACTTAAAAAAAACATGGAAAAACATTTGGGTGATTTCAAAGCTCATGTGTGATTTGGGGACCACTTAAAAAAAAACATGGAAAAACATTTGGGTGATTTCAAAGCTCATGTGTGATTTGGGGACCACTTAAAAAAACATGGAAAAACATTTGGGTGATTTCAAAGCTCATGTGTGATTTGGGGACCACTTAAAAAAAAACATGGAAAAAACATTTGGGTGATTTCAAAGCTCATGTGTGATTTGGGGACCACTTAAAAAAAAACATGGAAAAACATTTGGGTGATTTCAAAGCTCATGTGTGATTTGGGGACCACTTAAAAAAAACATGGAAAAACATTTGGGTGATTTCAAAGCTCATGTGTGATTTGGGGACCACTTAAAAAAAACCATGGAAAAACATTTGGGTGATTTCAAAGCTCATGTGTGATTTGGGGACCACTTAAAAAAAACATGGAAAAACATTTGGGTGATTTCAAAGCTCATGTGTGATTTGGGGACCACTTAAAAAAAAACATGGAAAAACATTTGGGTGATTTCAAAGCTCATGTGTGATTTGGGGACCACTTAAAAAACATGGAAAAACATTTGGGTGATTTCAAAGCTCATGTGTGATTTGGGGACCACTTAAAAAAAACATGGAAAAAAAATTTGGGTGATTTCAAAGCTCATGTGTGATTTGGGGACCACTTAAAAAAAACATGGAAAAACATTTGGGTGATTTCAAAGCTCATGTGTGATTTGGGGACCACTTAAAAAAAAACATAGAAAAACATTTGGGTGATTTCAAAGCTCATGTGTGATTTGGGGACCACTTAAAAAAACATGGAAAAACATTTGGGTGATTTCAAAGCTCATGTGTGATTTGGGGACCACTTAAAAAAAACATGGAAAACATTTGGGTGATTTCAAAGCTCATGTGTGATTTGGGGACCACTTAAAAAAAACATGGAAAAACATTTGGGTGATTTCAAAGCTCATGTGTGATTTGGGGACCACTTAAAAAAAACATGGAAAAACATTTGGGTGATTTCAAAGCTCATGTGTGATTTGGGGACCACTTAAAAAAAAACATGGAAAAAACATTTGGGTGATTTCAAAGCTCATGTGTGATTTGGGGACCACTTAAAAAAAACATGGAAAAAACATTTGGGTGATTTCAAAGCTCATGTGTGATTTGGGGACCACTTTAAAAAAACATGGAAAAACATTTGGGTGATTTCAAAGCTCATGTGTGATTTGGGGACCACTTAAAAAAAAACATGGAAAACATTTGGGTGATTTCAAAGCTCATGTGTGATTTGGGGACACTTAAAAAACATGGAAAAACATTTGGGTGATTTCAAAGCTCATGTGTGATTTGGGGACCACTTAAAAAACATGGGAAAACATTTGGGTGATTTCAAAGCTCATGTGTCTTTTGGGGACCACAAATGGGGCAAAATGATGAAAAATGAAAAAAAACCGGGGTTCATAACAAGAACTGCATTTCTATCATAGCAGACATGTTAGGTACATGATTACATTAAATTTTCTTGTTTTGCTGAGCTATGTAATACAATTACAAAATGATTTTTTTACATAAAAACTGCATTTTTTCCGTATGGTGGCCATCAGGCTTCGCGTTACATTGCTTCTGAATTTTTCAAATAGAAATAGCAAATGATAAGTGCTGTTTTGACTTATAGATAAAATGTATTCGATGCGGAAATCATTTCTGATCAAAAGAAAAAAATTACCAAGCTGTGTTCCTTGCACATCAACCGTGGTCGAAAAAAGTGATTATGAGAAAATGACGTTTGAAAATAAGAAGTTGAAATTTTTCATACACACCTCTTCAATAAAGTCATTTTTTTTACCAAAAATTGTGAAAATAGACAAATGAACACCACAGATAGTTTCAACAGACTTTCTTGAGCACAAAAACACATGAAACCCAAAACATGATTTTTGAAAGAAAATGGTCAAAATTTCATGCCACCTCTCCCCTTAATGATGACTTGTGATTCTTGCATGAGGCTAGTTGATCCCATTACTTTGATGAAAGACTGGGACTTGCATGGGGCAAGTTGATCCCATTACTTTGATGAAAGACTGGGAACTTGCATGGGGCAAGTTGATCCATTACTTTGATGAAAGACTGGGAACTTGCATGGGGCAGGTTGATCCCATTACTTTGATGAAGACTGGAAATTGCATGGGGCAGTTGATCCCATTACTTTGATGAAGACTGGGAACTTGCATGGGGCAAGTTGATCCCATTACTTTGATGAAAGACTGGGGACTTGCATGGGGCAAGTTGATCCCATTATTTTGATGAAAGACTGGGAACTTGCATGGGCAAGTTGATCCCATTACTTTGATGAAAGACTGGGGACTTGCATGGGGCAAGTTGATCCCATTACTTTGATGAAAGACTGGGAACTTGCATGGGGCAAGTTGATCCCATTACTTTGATGAAAGACTGGGAACTTGCATGGGGCAGGTTGATCCCATTACTTTGATGAAAGACTGAGGACTAAAAGAAGTGTCAGGGGAGGAGACAAGCATGACTGCTTCTGACTTTTACACAAAATCTTTCAGTTTTTGCTGCGGCCTAAATGATTGTCATGATTGACTCATATGCTTGCTAGAATAAACAAACATGCCAATGAACATGTTGTGCTGTGTCTGGTCTTTAGGTATGATGAACCATGAGGTGATCGAACAAGTTGTGGGTGGATACCGCATGCCAAAGTCGCCCCTGACTCCCGACCATGTGTATGAACAGCAGCTGTCATGCTGGGACAAGAACCCAGAGAAGCGACCAACCTTCAAACATCTGTTCACCTTTTTTGATGATTACTTCATTTCAAACTAGGAAGGAACTGATCGACAGGATGTCCGCAGTTCTTATGGAGATGAGGTTTTGTATTTGACCAACTCATGGGTTTCTCATTGTGTATTTGACCAATTCATGGACTTCTCATTTTGATATTTTTGCCATCGTTCTGTATTAGTCATCCCCAGTGAGAAGTAGTACTGCTGTTGTTTTCTTTAAACACTGAAATTTGCATTGTTATTCTGAAATATAAGTTTCTGTTTGATATCTATTTATATGAACACTCAATCCATGCCCAGTGTTTGAGCAAACTCACTTTTCATCAGGACACAGTGAAGAAAGGCACACCCCCAAACCACAAACGTGGTACTCGCTGGCGCGGCAATAAATGTCATTGATCAGTCAGGAGAGTAACGGCATATATCTGGGGTGTGTGATGTAGGGCCGTATAGTAAACAGCTCCGAAACATTTGTGTTCTAAAATGAGTGCACTCCCATGGACAGCGTGCTTTACCTGGACACCTCGTGTGACAAGAGAGGAGGTTGCTTGACGGGGATAGAACCACATCACTGTCAGGGTAAGGCTAGCAGCCATCATTCACTCTCCTGTTCACTGACGGGGATAGGACCACATCACTGTCAGGGTAAGGCTATCAGCCATCATTCACTCTCCTGTTCATTGACGGGGATAGGAACCACATCACTGTCAGGGTAAGGCTAGCAGCCATCATTCACTCTCTTGTTCACTGACGGGGATAGGACCACATCACTGTCAGGGTAAGGCTAGCAGCCATCATTCACTCTCCTGTTCACTGACGGTGATAGAACCACATCACTGTCAGGGTAAGGCTAGCAGCCATCATTCACTCTCCTGTTCATTGACGGGGATAGGACCACATCACTGTCAGGGTAAGGCTAGCAGCCATCATTCACTCTCCTGTTCATTGACGGGGATAGGACCACATCACTGTCAGGGTAAGGCTAGCAGCCATCATTCACTCTCCTGTTCATTGACGGGGATAGGACCACATTACTGTCAGGGTAAGGCTAGCAGCCATCATTCACTCTCCTGTTCACTGACGGGGATAGAACCACATCACTGTCAGGGTAAGGCTAGCAGCCATCATTCACTCTCCTGTTCACTGACGGGGATAGGACCACATCACTGTCAGGGTAAGGTTAGCAGCCATCATTCACTCTCCTGTTCACTCACGGGATAGGACCACATCACTTCAGGGTAAGGCTAGCAGCCATCATTCACTCTCCTGTTCATTGACGGGGATAGGACCACATCACTGTCAGGGTAAGGCTAGCAGCCATCATTCACTCTCCTGTTCATTTATGTCCGTTTGTGTTCAGCCCCATGCAATTTTGCTTTTCAAGAATATGACCATTTGGCTCCGATGTTATTGAAAGTGCGGACTTGCTTCACCTTGTTACGAATGTCTTTAATCTCTTTGCTACAGGACTCTTGTCCCGAGTTGGGAATTTTTTTTTATTTTGTGAAGTTCACCTTTGTCTACCTTGACCTGATCCAGATTGAACTCTCTTTGACTGCTTTGCTAATGACTGCTTTGCTAATGCCTTTAGGACTCAATCTCTTTGACTGCTTTGCTAATGCCTTTAGGACTCGATCTCTTGGACTGCTTTGCTAATGCCTTTAGGACTCAATCTCTTGGACTGCTTTGCTAATGCCTTTAGGACTCAATCTCTTTGACTGCTTTGCTAATACCTGTAGGACTCAATCTCTTTGACTGCTTTGCTAATGCCTTTAGGACTCAATCTCTTTGACTGCTTTGCTAATGCCTTTAGGACTCAATCTCTTTGACTGCTGTGCTAATACCTTTAGGACTCAATCTCTTTGACTGCTTTGCTAATGCCTTTAGGACTCAATCTCTTTGACTGCTTTGCTAATACCTTTAGGACTCAACCGCTTTGACTGCTTTGCTAATACCTTTAGGACTCAGTCTCTTTGCCTGCTTTGCTAATGCCTTTAGGACTCAATCTCTTTGACTGCTTTGCTAATGCCTTTAGAACTCAATCTCTTGGACTGCTTTGCTAATACCTTTGGGACTCAATCTCTTTGACTGCTTTGCTAATACCTTTAGGACTCAATCTCTTTGACTGCTTTGCTAATGCCTTTAGGACTCAATCTCTTTGACTGCTTTGCTAATGCCTTTAGGACTCAATCTCTTGGACTGCTTTGCTAATGCCTTTAGGACTCAATCGAGAGCTGCTCACTGCTTTGCTAATGCCTTTAGGATTCAATCGAGAGATACTCAGATCAAAGGCAGATGAGCTTATAAGCCCTCGTGCTTC
>CM031606.1:3151305-3194321 GCA_018398815.1 Conus ventricosus
GCCCAAGAAAACCTAGCCTGTTATCCAAGAACAAGCGCTGTCTTTTCATATTCATGGTCATCGCGAACAGAGTCCGCAAGCTTGCAGATCTTCAATGGCCTTTGGGCTTTGGCCACGGGGATTGGATGCCTTATTCTTGGGGGTCATCTTGTTTTTTTACTGCTTGCAATATTACTGGCTCAGAATTTATGTCGTTTTGCCCGACCTTCTGTTCATTTCCTGCAACGGAATTTCATTGTTGTAGTTTATTATTGTTCCTACCTGAGTCTGAGGTCAGAAGTACATGTATAAACCGTGCCAACAGCAAGTCTACTTTTGATCTTGCGTATTGTAAAACATCTTGGTACCTTTTTATACTTGAAGGTAAATCAACTGTAAATTAATGGCATCCTCTAAATTTGCTAAGTATTGTTTTGTGCATCAAAGCCAGTAGAAGGATCAGTTATGCTCGATCTTGCCTGTGCTTGTGAACCTAGCAAACACCAAACGTAAGTACGAATAGAGTCATTTATTCGTTCTATTCCTGCTTTAGTTAGTCCCTTAGAAGTGTCTAAGATAAATGTTGTCCATGCTGTTTTATGCTCTTGCTCTATGGACCCGAGGTGAACAGCTGTGCCTGAAGAGAAAGATGTGTAAGGAGGATTCCAGTCATAGTTATATTTTCTGTGTACGCCCCAATAATAAGGGTGCCTAAGCCATGATTGCGGTCCAACTTTTGTCTAAAGTCTGTCTTGATGTTAATATTGAATTCGTTACAGATTCTTTCAATAAGCCTTCATGTCTATTCGTTGCTAAATGGATTAAACGGTTTGTCATTTGGTAATGGTGCTTGCAGTTAGTCAAAATACGTCTGAAGGTGTAATAGAAATGAAATCTATACACTGACCTAACCAAAGGATTAGGATGATTTAAGTGATCAGCATACGACACTCCACACCCAGTTGATGCACAAAACACAGCAAAAGTTTAACTGGTTCTGATAAAACTGCATCGGATGACTGAACCACACTTTGGATGTAGTCTTTTTTAACAGGGGGTTAAGATGATACTACCTTTTTATGAAAGAGTGTCATCTGGGTCACAGAAATGTCGAGGGTGTCAGTTGTTATATTTTAAGATTGTAGTGCGGCCCAACAGAATATTTTGCATCAGTATATTTGAATGCACTCATTTTTAATTTGTTTTAAAAAATGTTTGTAACAATAACAACTCAAGACCCCCCTTCGTTTTTAAAAACATGCTATTAATAACGAATGCGGAACCAGAACGGTCGCGCTCCATGAAATATTCTCCCAAAGTCGTATGGTTTAATATAAGCAAAGCCAAAGAATAATAAATTAAAAAAGTTAATAATAGAGCCAATTATTAGCCAGTTAACCATACCTGTTTGGTTATTACGGTTTGCTCGCTAAAAGAACAATGAGTAACTTCGACATTGCTCTCAAACTTAACAATGCGAATCTGAAAACAATTTGACCTTCAAACCTGAAAAAGAAGAAGTAGGGTACTATTTTGATAAAGAGCTGCTAAAATGTTAGGCTTTACAACTGCAATCGGGCCGTTCATAGTTTAAGTTTTACGTCAAACAAAACTACTTATGAGGAGAAATCCGCCGATCTTGCTTACATTCATTACTCTATGTTCATTTGGATGAGCTGAGCACTGATGAAAACTTATATGATGGAAGGCCCTCAACTGTTTTAAGAGCTCTTCCGTCAGGAAAGTGCATATTGCGATTATGAATTAACAATTCCCTAATTACATTAAAAGTTTAGTTTGGGGGAGGGTCGGATCTTTTAAAATATAAAAATCAAAGACAAAGCGGGAAAGTTGTGAAATGTATAACCTGCACATTGTTTTGGAAATAAAATAATACGTTATAAAAAATAATGTCGCGTGGGCCAGAAGAATCAGGTTACTTTTAGCGCCTGTAAGGTGTATAACCTTAGAATTAAAAAGACCTTGCAGATGTTGCGGATTTTGAACAGAACGGTGAGATAGGCGCTTTGTATGGGTTTTGATACACTAAAGAGGTGATTATAAACGCAAAGAGGGTTTGGGGACAGCAAAAAGTTCCTAAACTAGAAACAACTGCGCATCTAGAGGCCAAAAAATTTCCAGTTTTAAATAAAAATAGTTCGAAAACCTGGGCCTCAAATGGCACTTAGAACCATATTTAGAATGGGGAAAAAAAATTTGAATTCATAAGCCCATTTACATATTTTAGCCGTCAAAAAAGTTTCAGAAAAGCATTCAACTCTGGCCCTTTACATGTAAGTCTTTTGCCGGACAAAAATAGTCGGAAAGAAATGAATAACGCCGTATGGGAAAAAACAGTACATCCTCCACAAAAAGAAACAGTTGTAAAAAAAGCTTCTAAAAAAATTACAGTTCTTTCTAAGCAGAAAATTAGGAGACACGTTCACAATGATATTTGAAATTTTGTCTTTAAAGTTGTGGGGAGGGTTGGGGTTGTGGGCGTTAGTGGTCCTTATAAAAGGAATTAATATTAGCTGGCAATACTTAGACGTTAAAACGCCTTAACGTTACCATTCGTCGTTCTTCACAATGGTGGGATATTAAGATCATAATACAGCAAACAAAATCAATGTTGACTTAAATAGAAACAATTTTTCGAACTGAAGTGGATTAATTCTTTACTCCTTTTAGGCCTCATAGGGTTTTATTATTACTGACAAGTTTTGACGGAGTGTATGATAAAAATCATAACTTGGATTAGATTAAATTCTGTTATAAAACTATGGAGCAGTTTAAACTTTATGATCAATAAACCCTCATTGTTCATTGATTTGTGGGACAGATGGTTGTAAGGAAAAACAATATTGATCTCTACCTGTTCACAATCAGTTTTATCGTTATAAATTTTAATCATTATTGTGATTTTCTGTCAACACTTAAATGAACAAAGCATATCATGATAGAAGGTTTATATGGAAGATGATGAAATATTATTTAGTTGTCCTAGCAAATAAACTAGCGAGTGAGTGTTTAGAACAGTTTTATAGATTGTTTGCAGGAAGCAGACACTATTTATTATTGATGACTGTTCAGCAGAAAGAGACTTAGTTAAAAAGAGAAAACACTTTGTCATAAACTAGCTTTCAGTGGGATGACCATGCTGGGCTTAGTGTTGGGATTTATGTCAAAAATATAACTCGGGTTTTAAAAAGACTTTAGAGAGCAGTTAAAGACTGTAGTTTTATTTCACATGAAAGACAAAGATGCATTTGATGAATGTTTGCGTGAAAATGATGCTATTGAAAATGACCAAGAAAAACATAGGATAATACAAAAATTAAAATCTGGAAAACTTTAGTAAATTAGTATTAAAAACGGATAACCCTACACAGTATGTTTTGTTTGTAGATAATCGTATATTTTTTGGTTATTGAAGTCTTACTTGTCAGAGAACAGGAAAAGGCGGCTTTTAGGCCACTTTCACCCAAAACTTGGTGGAGGAGCAAGTGAGTTAGAATTGGTAAATTAGCTGTTCTCTCCAACGTCAAAAACGAGGGTGACAAACGGAAAACTTGCAATTGCACAATCAAGAGCAATGCCCTCTGAACAACCAATGTCTCTCTGACAACATCGTATACCAAGCCACTGTGACAACGAAAAGAAGGCAAAGAGACATACATAGGGATCACAGAAAACAAATTTAAAGCCAGGTACGCCAATCACAAGCAATCTTTTAAGTATGAAAATACAAACACCAAACAGAATTAAGTAAACATAATATGGGATCTTAAGAAAGAAAATACAGATTTAACATCACATGGAAAATAATCAGAAAAGCAGCAGCATACAATAATAGCACAAGAGATGTAATTTGTGCACAACAGAAAAGTGGATGATTCTATGCAAACCTAGTATGGCTACATTGAACACAAGAGTTGAAATCGTAGACAGTTGCAGGCACAAAAGGAAATTTTTATCAACAAGTATAAAATAGCAACCCTGATAGGACCCCTCATACTCAATAGAGAAAGAAAGACTTACAACCCTAACAGGCCCCCCCCCCCCCCCCCCCCCCCCCCCCCCCCCTTGCACAACACGTGCAACACAACCCCTCATACTCAATAAAGAAAGACTTACAACCCTAACAGGGCCCCCCTCGCACAACACGTGCAACACAACCCAACTGGACTACAGTTCACAATCCAACACATATATACGATCGAGGTCAGTAGCAGGGGATTGGCACGGGATCTGAAGAGAGGAAAGACCTCGAAACAAATTTGTAGTCCCGGTTTTAAGATTTGCTTTTAATCATTGTTTTAGCTGCTCCCGCATGGTTGAGCACTTTTTCAAAAAAAGCCGGAAATATACTACCAGCTAGAGAAACAGCTCCATACGTCGAGCACTGTAAGCCTGGCTAGCAATTTTTTTGAAAAAAATGGAGAAAGTAAATTTTAACCTATCGACCAAGAATATCCCCTATGCTACACCAGAGAGCTACACAAAAAGGCTAATTGAGAAAAACGGAAAAATTTGTACGCAATTTAAGATGGAGGGCTTTCTTTTACCTTAATCCTAAAGCACAGCAGGAAAAGACGGACACATATGGAATCAACTCTGGAGATCTCCACCAGTTATTGAAGAGATGAGGAGTTTTGAGGAAAAATTAAAAAACATGATTTCCACCATTAAATTTAGGAAAATAAACAACAACTTCCAAAAATCTCTGAGCAGCAATATAAAAGATATAATGCATGATAAAAGAATATTTGTCAAAGCAGACAAAACTAGTAATTTTTACAAAATGGAAGTAAAAGATTACGAGCAGCTCCTCACCAAAAACATCCAAAAAGAACTACAAGAAAGCTGAAGAGGAAACATGTACTACCATCAGGAAAGAAGAAAAGAAACTGGTGGAACGCACAGAACTAAGTGACAGGATAGAAACCACTGCTAAAGAGAAGCATTTATAACACTCAAAGATCTTAAACCTAATTTTCAAACAACCCCTCATGTAGACTGATCAACCCCACAAAATCTGAACTAGGAAGGTAAGCAAGCAAATCCTAGAAAAAAATAGTAGCTGATGCCAAATCAAATCTTGAACTGAACCTTTGGAAAAATACTCATGAGGTGGTGCAATGGTTCCAAAAATTAAACAAACAAAAAGAACAACCTTTATCGCATTCGACATTGTGGATTTTTACCCATCCATCAATGAAGAATTGCTCAGGAAAGCTTTGGAATTTACTACCAAATAACTGATGATAACAAATTCAGAATTGGAAATCATATTCCACACAAAAAAAACAGTGTTGTATAATAAAAAGGAGCCTTACATGAAAAAAACAGATTTTAATTCGACTTTTGACGTTACAATGGGTTCATATGATGGTGCAGAAACATGCGAGATAGTGGGCCTGTTACTATTGTCAAAAATGCACAAACTACTTGGGCATAGAGTTGGGCTGTACAGAGACGACGGATTGGCGGCACTGGACAATACACCTAGAGAGGTAGAGAATAAAAAGAAAGAGCTATGTAAATTGTTCCAAAATCACAACTTAAAATTACAATAGAAGCCAACAAAAAAGTAGTCAACTACTTGGATGTAACACTAGATTTAAACAAAAACCAATACAGACCATACAAAAAACCCAATGATACACCATTATATGTAAATTCCATGAGTAACCACCCACCAACAATCATAAAAACGATACCACAAGGGATAAACAAGAGGTTATCCAACCTTTCCTGCAACGAAGAAATATTCAACGATGCAGCAACGGACTACCAAGAAGCACTGTTGAAAAGTGGACACAACTACAAGTTGAAATATGAACCTGAAAGTACCACTGGAAGCAGGAAGAAAAACAGAAAGAGGAAAATAACCTGGTACAACCCACCATATGATGGTAGAGTGAAAACCAACATTGGCAAAGAATTCTTCAAAATACTAACAGAATCGTTCCAGAAAGACCATAAACTTTTCAAAATATTCAACAAGAACACTATCAAACTATCTTACTCTTGTATGCCAAATCTTAAAAAAATAATTGATGCTTCAAACAAAAAGAAAACCAACGTCAAAAACGAGGGTGACAAACGGAAAACTTGCAATTGCACAATCAAAGAGCAATGCCCTCTGAACAACCAATGTCTCTCTGACAACATCGTATACCAAGCCACTGTGACAACGAAAAGAGGCAAAGAGACATACATAGGGATCACAGAAAACAAATTTAAAGCAGGTACGCCAATCACAAGCAATCTTTTAAGTATGAAAAATACAAACACCAAACAGAATGAAGTAAACATATATGGGATCTTAAGAAAGAAAATACAGATTTTAACATCACATGGAAAATAATCAGAAAAGCAGCAGCATACAATAATAGCACAAACAGATGTAATTTGTGCACAACCGAAAAGTGGATGATTCTATGCAAACCTAGTATGGCTATATGAACAAAAGAGTTGAAATCGTAGACAGTTGCAGGCACAAAAGGAAAATTTTATCAACAAGTATAAAATAGCAACCTGATAGGACCCCTCATACTCAATAGAGAAAGAAAGACTTACAACCCTAACAGGGCCCCCCCCCCCCCCCCCCCTTGCACAACACGTGCAACACAACCCCTCATACTCAATAAAGAAAGACTTACAACCCTAACAGGGCCCCCCTCGCACAACACGTGCAACACAACCCAACTGGACTACAGTTCACAATCCAAACACATATATACAATCGAGGTCAGTAGCAGGGGATTGGCACGGGATCTGAAGAAGAAAGACCTCGAAACAAATTTGTAGTCCCGGTTTTAAGATTTGCTTTTAATCATTGTATTATATATATATATATATATTATATATATATATATATATATATTATATATATATATATATATAATATATAATATATGCGTGTGTGTGTGTGTTGTGTGTGTGTGTGTGTGTGTGTGTGTGTGTGTGTTTGAAAATTAAGCACGTAATTTATTCTTTAATTTCCCATGGGAAGTGTTTGGTATATTTACATTAGTTTATTTCATATTCTATATTTCATGTCTTCCCTAGGAAAATGGAAAAAAAAGAAGGGGGAGGGAAAGGCGGGGGAGCTGGGGGGAGAGAAAGAGAAAAATGAAGAGGGGGGGGGGAGTTGATGGTGAATAGGGAAGGAAAAAGAACTTTTTGCATGATGTCCTTCTCTAACCCTTTCCTCTTCAAATCGGGTGTAGCCTTGTCCTGGCCCTGCCCCTTTCCGCCCGTTGTTATCTTTCCCCGCCCCTTCTCCCCAACAGGTGTGTAACCATGCCCCTTTCCGCCCGTTGTTATCTTTCCCCGCCCCTTCTCCCCAACAGGTGTGTAACCATGCCCCTTTCCGCCCGTTGTTATCTTTCCCCGCCCCTTCTCCCCAACAGGTGTGTAACCATGCCCCTTTCCGCCCGTTGTTATCTTTCCCCGCCCCTTCTCCCCAACAGGTGTGTAACCATTACCCTTTTTTTCTCTCTCTCTTCTTCATTGCCTTTCAACACGATTTCATTCTTCAAGTATTTGTTTCGTTATTGTTAATTCTCTTTATATCATCATAATAACACAGGCGCGCAACCGTGTGTGTGTGTGTGTGTGTGTGTGTGTGCGTGCGTGCGTGTTGTGTGTGTGTGTTGTGTGTGTGTGTGTGTGTGTGTGTGTGTGTGTGTGTGTGTGTGTGTGTGCCTGCGTGCCTGCGTGCGTTGTGTATGTGTGTGCATGCGTGCGCGTGTATGTGTGTGCGTACGTGCGTGTGTGTGAGCGTGCGCGCGCGCGTTTGTGTGTTGTAGAATCACCCTTCCTCTCTGGCGCCCCTCCCCCCCCCCCCTCCCCCGCCATCTTTTCTTCCCCATTGCCGGAACGTTTTGTATATCAGGAAGGATACAAAAATGATATGTTGATCATCTTTTTTGAATGTACACTTGCAATGCCAAACGTTATGGTTCACATACACATACGGGTATCGCAACTGAAGTTTTGGATGTTGTGTTTCTAGGGAAGCTCTCTCTCAGAAAGGGGAAGGGGGGCGGTGGGAGGGGAGGGGGGGGGGGGGGGGGGGGGGGGCAGGTATGTTTCATTAACACTAGTGTTTACTGAACGGACAAGACCATTTGTTTGGGGAAGAACCGATTGTCATATAAGATGTGTACATAATTATATTATAATATCAAGAAGTTTTTCCTCTGCCTGTCTGTCTACCTGCCTGTCTGCCTCTCCGGGTACATTGATGTAATGAAAACCATTGTTTCCAGATGAGATACAGTCTTGGTGAGAATGTTGCCCGACTTTGTGTGTGTGGGAATTATCGATTTTCATATTGGATGTGTGCATATAATACAGGTCTTATGTAATTCTCTCCCCCCCCCCCCCCCCCCCCCCCCCCCCCCCCCCTTAACGCATGGAATATTTAAATGCTCGTTATCTTTTTATACACTGTGTATTTCCGGGGCTATAAATGATTTTTTTTGTGTGGGATTGGAGATAGTTAAGACAACAGATATTGTATTTAATGGAAGCTTTTCATTTTTTTTAAGATTAGGACAGAGGTCAGAGGGGTGGGGTGGTGGTGGTGGTGGAGGAGATAGAACGGTAAAGAAAGAGGACAGCTATGTTACTATGATGAAACCTGTTATGTGTAGAGTCGATAAGACCATTTCTTGAGGGAACTGTTGTCATATTGAATGTAATGTAAAATATTGAAATATCAACGTGCTCTCTCTCTCTCTCTCTTCTCTCCTCTCTCTCTCTCTCTCTCTTCTCCTCTCTCTCTCTCTCTCTCTCACTGTGTGTGTGTGTGTGTGTGTGTGTGTGTGTGTGTGTGTGTGTGTGTGTGTGTGTGTGTGTGTGTGTGTGTGTGTGTGTGAAGCCTGCAGGAAGAGCCGGAGTTCAGTCATTTGATTCAAAGAAGAAAAAGGGATGCAAGGGAGATCACTACAGTAACCTTCTGGTTTATAACATTTTTCTAAAGAAAAATGCAGGCTGTCTGAAAGCACTAAACTGTGAATAAACGAAGTAAGCAAAGCGTGTATCATACGACAAGATCTTAGTTAAACAAAGGTGGATGCTACCACACACAGGCTGCCCCCATTACATAATGAACTGAATCAACAGAATAGTTGCATCACCTTCTCGGGCCTTATACTCTCCATCTTCAATGATCTTGGCCAGACCAAAGTCAGCCACCTTGACGATGTTGTTCTCTCCCACCAGAATGTTCCTGGCAGCCAGATCCCTATGGATGTAGCTGTGGAGCTCCAGATAGGACATGCCACTGGCCACCTGTCACAGACGGCATCATTTTTTTTTAATCGGCGCAGCTTTAATTGCAGATATGTAGCTTACTCATTCAAAGCAGTTTCTTTTAAAATGTTGATTTCAAAGCGGAAATACTACAGGTGGAAATTGAACATAAAAAAAGAAAATAGAATCACTGAACGCAAAAGAAAAGAGCTAAATTACAAAATAGGTATAATCCGTTTCGACCTGTCAAATTGAATCTTCTTCAGTTTTCTTCAAGCAGGTCGAAAAAAACATTCAAGACAATGAAAATAAAGGACAGTCACTTGTCTCTTTGATCTGGGTGAAAAGTGGCACGGGTGGAAAACTAAAATTCCTGCATGAAACTAATAACATCTGTGTAATGTTGAAGAGTACGGCACGAACTCATTACAAGCGGGCTCAATTTGTGATTTTGGTCGCCACTGACTTGAAGCAAGTAAACAGTCGAAAAAGTTACATCGTTCACTGAAATTGTAAGATTAGAGATTTCCACTGACAATCAATTTGTTTATGTGAGTTGAATAAGAGGTGAAGTAGCCACAGCGAAGTTTCGGTAAAAAACATAGGATTTCGAATTTTTGGTCTCGCAAGAGCAGTTTTATTTTGCAGTTTCAGTTGCTGACGGTGTGGCCTGTTGAGCTATTTCAGAGATACATCGCTGGGATGACACAGCTGCTGAGAGATGGAAATTACCAGCAGAACGCGCCTGGGTGGCAGGTGGATGTTGGGCAGCGCGGCCGCAGAAAGCGCTGGGTGGCAGGTGGTTTGTAGGGCAGCGCGGCCTACCTTCGGGCATCAGCGATGACGACTGGTCTAACCTGTGTCACACAAGAGACGGCTCTTGAGGTGTGAGACAGTTCGGCGACGGGGCGCTCCCATTTGTGGACTTCACCGTGGCCTGCACGACCAGGTCCTCCCCTGTGGGGGGGGGGGGGGAGGGGAGTGGGGGAAAAACGTCCCTCACGGGCGCACAGTAAAACGCTGTTTTCGCTGATTTTGGGTTTGCCGCTTGGTGACTACTGTCCTGCCTGTCTCTTGAGTCGGCCTCACGCGGCACGGGACCGTCACCACTCCCAGAAGACACCCCGCCGGTAGCCCGAAGACGGCCATGGAGGTGGGGGGTGCGGGGTGGGTGGGGGGGGGGGACACAAGGCAATGCACCATCAACACCCAGACCCCCGTCTGGGACGCCCGACAACGGAAGAAGGAAAACACCGACTACAGACGACTGAGCAACTTGACCCAGGCTCCTGTCTGAGGGAACCCGCTACCCGGGTGTCTCCTCCCCAACGCCAGCTTCAAAGCCCACAGACAAATGACCACACGCTGCAGCTTCCTGCTGCACACAACCTGTCACTAAAGTCCAGCAGTGAGGACGTTTACTCAACCATCCAGAACTGGAATGAAGAGAAGATACAGCGAGGCGGCGGGGGACAGCAGGAGGAACCGTATGGTACAGGACTCTGTCTAATGATCCTCCCGTCCCCTGGCGCGAACGCTTGACCTCGGCCCAACGTCAATCAGGGGACTGTTTGGCATGATGAACTTTTAAGGCTCTGCCCACACCGTCACAGAGTTCTTACACTGACCCACCCACAGAGCAGAACATGTGCAAACCCCTTGACTCTCTACGACCTGCAACAAATCTTTAACGGCTCTTGCTGACAGGATGTTCAACGCATCCACAGCTGCTAGGTCGGGGTATATCTTGGTGTCTGTGACTCTATCGCAAGTGGATGACACAAGAAGCAAAGAAACCTAGGTCATCGTTCACCTGCCTGTAGGTCATCCATTCACCCGCCCGTAGGTCATCCCTTCACCTGCCTGTAGGTCATTCCATTCACCTGCCTGTAGGTCATCCATTCACCTGCCTGTAGGGCATCCATTCACCTGCCTGGGAGGTCATCCATTCACTGCCTGTAGGTCATTCCGTTCACCTGCCGTAGGTCTTTCATTCACTTGCCTGTAGGTCATCCATTCACCTGCCCGTAGGTCCTCGTTCACCTGCCTGTAGGTCATCCATTAACCTGCCTGTAGGTCATCTATTCACCTGCCCGTAGATCATCGTTTCACTTGCCTGTAGGTTACCAGTTCACCTGCCTGTTCCTCGCCTGGCCGCAGGTTTCGCACTCTTGCCATCCCCATTTGTTTTTTCCAGCATGCTACCTAGACCCCATCACTCGCGCGGCACGCCCACACCACACAAAACACACACCACAAAACACACAAACCCCACAAAAAACACCACACCACACACACCTTTTTCCCTAAAAACTTTGGGGGGGGGGGGGAGGTGGCTAGCGTTGTTTTTTAAGTGGGGGGGGTTTTTCCGGGGAAAATTTGAATTTTTGGAAAAAAAGAGAGAGAGGGAGAGAGAGGAGAGAGGAGGAGAGGAGAGGGAGGAGGGAGAGAGAGAAGGGAGGAAGGAGGGAGGGGGAAAAAAAAGGGAAAAAAGAAAAGCCATCGAAGCGTGTGTTGTACAGCGCCCTTTTGCCCTACGTCGTCCTTTCATGGCTCAATTGCATTGCCAGTGCTACAGTTAAGATTGTGGCTTTGTAAGGGATTGTTGAATAAGCGATTGTATGAGTATTGCTCCCTACTACCATAGGAACACAGAAAGATACGGCCAGAACGAATATCGAGTTTGGTGCCAAAACGATTATTTCTTCACATAACGACTTATTTATTATCATGGCCAAGTTGTTTTGGTTGTACTGAAAACTAAATATAAATCTTAAAAGAATCTTCCCAAAGGGGTTTGTGTCTGTCTCCCTGTGCGGCAAAGTCTATGAGACTGGGATTTCAGCTGCGGATCCTTCGCCTTCCCGCAGGTAGTCCAGCAGACTGCCATGACTCATCAGTTCCGTGACGATGTAGATGGGCTCTTCCTTGGTGCACACGGCGTACAGACGCACCAGCTTGTCGTGCTGGCACTTTTTCATGATCTGTGCCTCTTCCAGGAACTTGGCGGGGGACATCGTGCCGGGCTTCAGGGTCTTGATGGCAATATCCCTAGAGCCGCAATACTTTCCTGCAACCAGAATGTGTAATCTGATTTTAAGATATTGGGGCTCTGTTTATACATTGGTACACGTTTACGTTACGTCCTCAGTACGCTGTGTTAACTTATGATAACGTTAATGTTCCTCTGACTGTATATTCTCTTCCTGATTATATCCTCGAAGGCCTACATATTAAGTTGCCTTCTTACATTAGTAACTGGGAACATTAACACATGAGTCACAATCATCTTCGAGTTGGCAATGAAGTTGTTCATGTTCGTTTCAAAACACACACACACACACACACACACACACACACACACACACACCACACACACACAGAAACATTCAGCTTAACATTAAGGTGCGGGTTATTTGGGTGTTTTCAAAAGGGTGAATTATTTTCCCCCAGAATCTAAATTGTGCAGTTATTGGACTTCGGATGTTTTCATTTGACCAGGATTAAAAGTGTATGTTCTTTGAACGGATGTATACTCTCTCTTGTGTGTGTGTGTGTGTGTGTGTGTGTGTGTGGTGTGTGTGTGTGTGTGTGTGTGTGTGTGTGGGAATGGCTAGAAGACAAACCCTACAGTTTCAGATACAGGTGAAAAACCTCGGCATAGAAAGAGATATTGTTATATAAACAATGACGATTCCGTCACCGGAAGTACGTCAGGCTGGGGATACACTGTAAAGCAAAATGGCCAAACTAGTCACAAGGATGTGCATACAGTTTAACAACTTCAAGTCTGACAATGGAGACAGAACAGTGACACAAGCACTCCGCTGGTTCTCATCCACAGACCTGCTTAGAACTCAACTAGCCATGATCCTGACTGACTCCATGAACATAATTTAAAAAGTGGAGAGTGAAATGGAAAGCCCTGCTTGGCATGAACTAGTAATGCTCAGCCTTCCATTGGAGAGACTCATATGGATGTACTGCTCGAGACATCTCAAAGCAAACGAGAGAGCAGACACACTGGCAGGCAAGGCAACGATGAGAATTGGATAACAAATTTGCCGACCTGATATGATAAATCTAAAGAATCACTTTAACAAACAAGATAGAATCCATTATGTCATAAACTGTCTTTCAGAGGTCAACATCAAGAGAGGTTGTCGCGCGTCCAGACTTAAGAGAAGCACAAAAAACTCACCAACCCAGCCAAATATAAGACTAACCTCAAGGAAGACTCTACGAAGACTCCTAGAGAACGGGGCAGACTGTTACTGGGTCTTTTCAATGTCAGACAACAAGGACCAAACACACGTCAACTGAGATAAGACTTTGAATCTCTCGGGACTCCTGTTTTCATTGCAAACTATGTGCACTGATGAGTGTGCATCAGGGAAGCGATGCCAGTGCGTAGTCCGTAGATGCGTGCGCGTTTGTATGTTTTTGTGCTTATATATATATATATATATAAATATATATATATATATATATATAAAATGTTGAACAATTAAGTAGTGGGCGAAAACAAGTGCAGGTTAAGAATTCTTCCGTCGTTATAGTAATGACCTGGCAAAGATTTGAACTTTGCATAAATTCAAAAAAAAATTGATGACGAAAATGGGGTGAATATATTTTAAATATGAGAGACCCTTCACTAGCTGCCTGAGGGAACCATCGTAGTTCCTCTCAAAGACATTTATTTGTATTGCCTGCTCCTAGGCCTTTCGTCCGCTGGATCGGACTCATCAGGGAGACACGGCTGATCGTATCTGGGCTCTTGGTGTCAAATAGACACACCACAGTCCATAATTCTGTAGTGTTCTCACTACCAAGGGTTCAAAAAAGAATCCAACAGTACCCAAAGCAGCCAGCGAAGGGTAGTAAACGGAACAAAACAAAAGTGTGGAGAGGAAAAAAGTTGCTGAAAAACTAAAAGCATTATTCAAACAGTATAAAATGCAGGGGACAATCTTTAAGCCTATGCTTGAGGATCCATTCAAGGATGCAAGGGAGATCAAAATATATGGAACAGTCTGAGTGGTTAGCTCTGCTGTTCAATAACTATATAACTATATAACTATATAACTATATATATATATATATATATATATATATATATATATATATATTTAATTATTTATAACTATGTCATCATCAGACCATTTGTTTCCCACAAATAATCAAGGTGCACACACATACACACACGCACGCGCGCGCACGCACACACACAAACACACACACACACACACACCACACACACACACACACACACACACACACACACACACAAGCGCGCGCGCGCGTGCTGGCACATACAGGCACACAAACCAACAGAAAAATAACTTATAGACCAATTATTGTGTAATATGGTAAGTGACATTACCCTCTGACAGAACCTTCCGAAAGACTACATCCCTCACTTTTTAATGGAACATTTTCACTCTGACCGTCTTAGTCAGATTCTCTCCCATAAAAACCCCATCAGAAAGCAAGGGTTGTCGCCCTTCCTGCACCCTACCTTTCCACACCTCCCCAAACTGGCCTTCACCAAGTTTTTTCTCGAAGGTGAGAGTGCTGCGGTCGATCTCCCACTTGTCTTTGGTTTCTCGAGACAGGTCTTCCATGACAGGCTGCGGCTTGGGGCAGGGACTGACCAGCTGTTGGCGCAGGCCATGTGCAGCACCTGTCAGTCACAATCACATGACAGCAACTTAACGGAACAAACTTTTGGCCTCTTTTCGTTATAATGCATGCTTTTTCTTAATTTGGGAAAAGATCCTGTCTAATGTGTATGCAACTGAACAGGAAACAGTGAGCATTATGTGTATGGGTGGGAGGAAGCTTTTAAAACTATAGTTCAACGTTACACAGTTCGCTGGTCTTCTTCCTCGTTTCTGCGATAGAACCCAAAAGTTCACCATTGAATGATTTTTTTCTTTAAGTGGCGTTTGTGGTCGTTTTGTCCTTATTGTTGTTTGTGTTGTTGTACTGGCGGCCCGAGGGATACAGACACCTGCAGTGCTGTTAAAGAAGTTTGAACAACACTGGCAGGAACACATTTGTGAAGTGGATGGAACTTGACCGTGGGAAGTAATATCAGAGGAGTGTAATGTGTGTGTGTGTGTGTGTGTGTGTGTGTGTGTGTGTGTGTGTGTGTGTGTGTGTGTGTGTGTGTGTGTGTGTGTGTGTGTGTGAGAGACAGAGAGAGAGAGGGAGAGTGCGTGTGGAAGGAGAGAGAGAGAGAGAGAGAGAGAGAGAGAGAGAGAGAGAGAGAGGAGAGGAGAAAGGAGAGAGAGAGAGAGAGAGAGTATACATGTCATGTGTATTTCATGTATGTGCATGATACCATGTACTACCAATATGTCAGCCCAGGTTTTCAGTTTCCGGTGTCTGTTTGTTTCTTTATTTTCGTGTTAATTATTCTTTTTTTTTCTCATTTCGACTCTTTGTGTATTAACACAACAAACAAAACCTTCTTATAACGCTCCTGGAAAATGTACATTATAATATGATTGTAGTAATTTTCATACTTGCAGTCTGTCACTGTATAAGACAGTAGACAAGGATATATGTATGAATATACCCCTCTTTATAACCACCCCTCTCTCTTTTACCTAAGAGTACAAACGCCACACAACAAACACACAAAGGGAAATATGCAGCACAAACCGAAGGCTTTATTTACATTCACACACGCAGTCTCACAAACAGAACAGCAGATGAAAACAGTAAGATCTTTACATCCAGCACACACACACGCAGCCCCCCCCCCCCCCCCCCCCCACGCAAAAATAAAACAAAGCAAAAAGGAATCCAATTATACTAATAACACCAATGCACGACCATGACCACATGACCCCTTATGCATACCAAAAGGAACAAGGGTGAGGAACTACACCACCTGGTAATCCCGGGCTGAAATATCAAACAAGGTTGATACTCCACCGAACCCGAGATGCCCACGCGATGCTTCAGCGTACATCCTCTTTCTCCCAAGCTGTATTCCTTATACTAACTTTTTACTGGTGTCAGACTATCCCTACACCCAAACGCAATCCTCAAAATATCATTTAAAGCACTTAAATTGTTCACGTGACCCGAAACCCAATCTTGCACTTTAAAAATATCATACTCAAAGACCTGCCGAACACTCGACACATGCACACAAAAAAAGCAACTAAAAAAAAAAAAACACACACACACACACAACAACAACAAAAACGGCAACACAGTAAGTGTTTTCCAATATCACCACGTAAAAGTCTGTCCCTGATTCACCACGCCCTCACATCAATGTACCACCAAAAAAAACAAGACCTGGACTGAAGCGCTCGAGACAAAGCAGTTGAAATGAAGTAGTGATGAATCGCGAAGTCCGGTCCCCTACCTACAAGGTACCAACCATACCACCCACAATTCACACGGAGCACAGCGAGGTGTTTCTTCTTCTTTTCTTCTTTCCTTTTGTTTTTCACACGGATGATGTACCGCACATTACACCTTTAGTAGGCCCTCGAGGTGCTTGACCACCCCGAAGAAAAGATAGAACCGAAGCTGGAGGAACAGCAAACACTGGGACTGCAGAAAACGGAGTTGGCATCCAGTCCAGAACACACCCTCCGGATCCAGGTGCGTCCCACACCAGACAGAGGAATGGACAGGGATGACAGTGGAGGTGGATGTATGACGACCTCCCCAACCCGAGAGGCCGACTCTCACAGATTCGCTGTGCAGGAGACGATGTAAGAAAACTCGCCAGAACCTGTCAAGAAGGGAAAAAATGTCTAACTACCACAGACAAATATAGTTATTTGCTGCTTCACTTAGTTCTGAGTGTTTCCACTTTTAGCATTTCACATTGACTCATTAAATACAGTCCTGAGATGTACACGTCACAACCCAAAGTGTGACAGCTGATTGGAATTTTAAACCTTGACTTATACAATTAGCCACTTTGACAACAAAATTCTCTCTCACTAGAAACTTTCCATCACAAATTTAAACCGATTCCATTGACTTTCCATTTCCATCAACGGCCGTGGACATAATTGTAAGGGTTCCTTCATAACAGTGATTATACAGTCCAAGTTACGTTCCCACAACATCAGTCCCCATCGAAGTCTCCAGGACACAACGATTCAGTAAGATCGTAAATCATATTTACGCCAACGAACAACCGACCGTTAGTGACTACCAGTACCAGTCACAGTTCAGGGCCCATTACCTAATAACATGCTTAATAGAATCATCAAACACATCTCAAGCAAAAAAAAAAAAAAACAATAATAAAATTGAACCCGGGTATCCTAATTTCCTAGCAGGCACAATCATAATCCCGCAAATGTTATCAGAAATTATCAAGCGCTGGGACCATTACCAATTACGTAAGCTCGACAAGAATTTCCGAGTTCTGCTATACATTACCTTAAACATTGCCTACTGACACCACAATGCTGAGCAAAACATTTTGAATACTGGCGCACCCCGTCGACTAAAACAAGAACCATATAAATTTACATGCACCAAGAGTAGACTTCTGAGGCACAATTCTTAAGTATCTGAAATATCTTTTTATTATCATCTGCCATTTCTCTCTTTTTTATCAATTGTGATAAACTATAGTAAGTAATCTAACTGATACCACTATTGTATTTAACATAATCATTGATTCACCTCCAAATCTTTAATAATAATTAGAACAAAAAAAAACCCAACCTCTTTTATTAACGTAATAATTCCAGATTTACCTTTCCGCCCATCCAGCCCAGTTTGGACCTATTATGCTTAAACACCAAAAGTGAACCTCTACAAGACGTGTCTGTCCGCGGTACCACCATCCGCCACCCATCGATCGCTAAACCTCACACACGCTCGGACACAGCGCATGCAGTCTGCCCTCTACACCAACCACACGTCGCATGACAGACTCCTCTTTTAATACTAAAAGTTTCGGTCCTCCGACACCAACCTACACTCTCAGAAAATAACCAAACTTGAAAATAATATTTCTTTACACCTACGAACATTACCAAGTACATCAGCATACTATGTCTTAGCACATCGATACCACTGTAACTAATTCATCTATCTGCATCAATGTAGATCGCAAACACACATTACTTTATTCCTACACCTACGGCTTTCCTTGACTTAAAGTTCAAGTTATATATCTTTTTTTTTCTCTTCAAACTTCCGCGCATTTACATGTACTCCTTCTCTTCTCTCCTCCCACAGAATTTCCCCCACAGTCGAACTAACATTAAAACAAAGTTTGCAAATAAAAATAAATAGAAAATCCTCCTGCTCTGGGGACTGAAATACAAAAGTTGATGAAACAATGATATCTGCAAACAACCGACTTTACAGCCCTCCCGAATTTCCGCTACTTTACATACTCACCTTGGTCAAAACAGGAACGACACACACTGGACGACACCCTCAGTCGTGGGGACACTGTCAGACAGCCAACGCCCTGGGTAGATGCACAACCCGTCACTAAACATTGAAACACCAACTGTCAAAACTCAGGTAGCCACAAGTCGGTCGAGGGCATACCCAGAACCCCTGCCTCAACGGCAAACTACAGACCAGTATCGCTGACCAGCATCTCATGCAAGATCTTGGAGCACATTGTGGTCACTGCCCTCATGAACCACCTCGAGGAGAATACGATACTGACCCCCCGACAGCACGGATTTCGTGGAAAAAGATCCTGCGAGACCCAGCTGCTGGAATTTGCCGAAGAACTGTCTGACAACATGGAGAAGGGAGAGCAGACTGACATCGTATTGCTGGACTTTGCCAAGGCCTTTGACAAAGTAAACCACAGTCTCCTAACCCATAAACTCCATCACTACGGCGTTAGGGGGAAAGTCAATAACTGGATCAAGGGTTTCCTTGGAGACAGGCAGCAAGCAGTAGTGGTCCAAGGGGCGAGGTCGGACTGCGTCACTGTAAGGTCAGGGGTTCCGCAGGGGTCAGTACTTGGACCCAGTTTGTTCCTAGTATACATCAATGACCTACCGGACCAACTCACTTCGATGACGCGCCTCTTCGCTGACGACACTGCTGTATGCCGCTGATAACATCAGGTCTGGACCAAGAACAGCTACAACAAGACCTCCTCAAACTCGAACAGTGGGAGAAGAGCTGGGACATGGCCTTTCACCCAGGGAAATGTACCACCCTCCAGTGACCAGGAAGAAAAAACCCTTGCCAAACAGCTATCACCTACACGGCTAGAATTTAGCCACGGTCAACTCGGCGAAATATCTTGGCGTTACCATCAGTCACGATCTCAGCTGGGATGAGCATATCAATAACATCTGTTCGAAGCCCAACAAGACCCTCGGCTTCCTTCGCCGCAACCTTCGAATCGGTGCCATCCAGCTGAATGAAACGGCGTACAAGTCCTTCATGAGGCCCATACTGGAGTACGCCTGCACAGTGTGGGATCCACACACGAAACAAAATATCAGCAGGATTGAGGCAGTACAGAGTAGAGCAGCCCGGTTTGTTCTCAGAAGATACCACATCACTTCAAATGTAAAATCTATGATAGACAAACTGGGCTGGGATCCACTCCAGCAACGCAGGAAGACCTCCCGCCTCACCATGTTGTACAGAGTCTTGCATGAGGAGGTCTGTGTGGACGCTGCCAAACTGAAACCTGCACCACCAAGACAAAGAAGAGGACACTCCCAGCAACTGACCCAGATCTATTGCCGCACCCAATACCGACAACAGGCATTCTTTCCCAATACCATCAGGGACTGGAATGACCTGACTGAGGCAGTAGTATCAGCCAAAACCTTCGACACATTCGTGTCAAGGGTCCGATCAAATTAGAGTAGGAACCAGAGTAGGGATATAGGGATAGGTGGTGGTTGTTGGGTTTTTTTGTGTGTTGTTTTTTTTTTTTTTTTTTAAGTGGGCTTGGCTGCACCTTATGTGTAGTCAGGGCTGGCTTACCCTCGTGGGGGGACAGGGTGACCATGGTAGCCTGCCAGCAGATCCACGCATAGCTAGTTAGCTTTATTCAATTTACTGTCTGTTGTGCAGTGAGAGTGTGAATGAGGTTGGTGGGTTTTTTTTTTTTTTTTTTTTTTTTTTTTTTGTCAACCCCAAAGCGGCAGAGTAATCAACCTGATGATTGTGACCGCTCAACGGATGATGATGAGAAATAAACTTGAGCACAAGGCCAACCCAACCTTCGCGGATGAAGCCTCAATTCGTACTGACTTGCAGACACACAACGACACTCCGAATTCACCTCGGGAACTCACAAGACAGCACTCACATGCACGGAATTCCCCCAATCACATGAAGAACTCCAGTTTCACGAGTGGTCGTTTACGCACGTAAAACCCACTATTCCGGCGAGTTTATGCGTTCTCCTCCTTCCCCCCTCCAAGGATTGACAGGCAACCCTACTCCCGACAGGAATCACGCACTTCATGGCCACTGCCCACCTGGGAATGGACGGGCCACACTCCATAATTGTCACTGAGGTGACCTGTATCAGTTCGTGCGTCACACACTCAAATGTCAAAAGATTGTCCATCTTTGTCTGTTTTTTCCTTTTATTTAGTCATCTTCAATGTTGATATACAGGTAATAAATGAAAACATGATGGATGAAAGTTCCATTATCAGAACGAAAAGATATTTCAAAATTATAATGTCGAAATATTGAATGAAGAAGGAATTAAAAAAGATTTAAAAACGGAACTTGACCGTGGTTCTGGTCTTCCCGTTTGGGCTTCCAGCACTCTCTGCTCTGGGTAGCTGCTGACCTGACTCTCACAAATTTCTAAGATAGCTGACTCTGATGGAAATCAAACCGACGACCTCCAACTGCCAGTCCGTGATGCTAGCCACTGCTGATGGAAATCAAACCGACGACCTCCAACTGTCAGTCCGTGATGCTAGTCACTGCGCCATGGTGGCTGTTGAGCGTGAAATATCAGTGAAGTGTAGAAATGTCCCACTGCTGTCAAAGCTTCCTGAAATTCTTAACACAACCTGAACCCACCCTCCTCCTTAATCATCATTTCTTTTCCTTCATGTGTTCTACTCTTCCCATTTTGCAATGTCTGCCACACAGATATCAACAGTCGATCTTCACTACACTAACGTTTGTGTCCATTGCAACTATCTGGTCGATTTGAATGTTTTCCATGCAAGTATCTGCTGTGTATGCGTATAAAACACACCTGGCATTATTTTGCGGTTGAGAAAAATATCAGTAGTTCGGTCAGCATATTTAATGCACTTATACAATCTACCCACGAACATATCCGTCTACTGATACATTCGAAGCACAATTTAATGCAAACAGCATTTTCGTTGTTTTTTTATGTCAAAATGAAGTTTGATTATTGTCTTTCATGAGCATGATAGCATAATATAATGTGTTGCTATTGGACAAGTGTTCTGTATAGCGATTGCTAGCTGTTGCGCAGCCTCTCGTGCTAACAAGGGGATGAGTTACTGCTTCACCTAAGCATAATCAACAGAATGCGGAGCCGGACGAGGTGAGAGGTGGGTAAGGTAGGAAGGCGAAAGGGTTTCCTTGATATCTGGACCCCCACCCCCACCCCCATCCTTCTACTCCCTTCTCGGGGTGAAAAAGAACTCGATTTTTGGCACATTGCCACCTGTACCTCTCCTATGAGAGAATCCCTGGAACCCTCCTCCATCCTTCCACTCCCTTCGAGCTGGAAAAGAACTGGATGTTTGGCACGTTGCCACCTGCACCTCTCCTATGAGAGAACCCCGGACCCCGCCCTCCCCACCCCGTTTTGGAACCCTCCCCCTCTCATACAACTGGTCCGGCTCTATGATATGTCAGTTCAGCAAAGTGACGTCAAGCGGAAGAACAGCGAGTACATGACAGTCTGGCGGCTGTCACTACCGACCGGCGCATAGACGTCAAGCGGAAGAAGAGCGAGTACATGACAGTCTGGCGGCTGTCACTACCGACAGGCGCATGCGTAGGCTGTGAGCAGCATTCGTTGTGCATTGCTGGCAGTTGCCAGAAAAATTTACCATTCCTCAGAAATCTCTTTACGCATTACATAATCGATTGCAATGTGACTTTGCACAGTTTTTGCTTGCATGCTTATTTCGCTAATTTGGTTTGAATTTGTTTCCAGCAGCAACGACTTCGTTCCCAAGTACTGCCACATGCCAGCAATATATCAGAGGATGAAACAGTAAGCAAAAAGTTCTGTAATTTGATACTAGATTTTGCACTTTCCTGAGTGCCTGTCAAGGTTCATGAGCAATGTACTTAACGTTCTATCATTAACATATTATATGCTTTAAAATACTGACCAAGGAATTAACATTTGATCATTTTTCACGTGATGCGAGTTCAACCGTTCACGTCTTTGTTCTTTGTTGCTTACAATTTCATTAGTTAAAAAGAAAAGAAAAGAAATGCCGTATCTGCTTGATTGCTACTTTCTTTGATGTGATACAACTTGTATTTTTAGTTGGAGAAACACTTTTTTTCAAACGTCCCTAGGGAGACATGGACGGTTCTGGCTCAGGTGTTTGTATTATATGCTGTTTTGGCTCAGGTGTTTGTATTATATGCTCACTGACACAAAGACACTGTCAGTTCATAAACGCATTTCTGGTGGATCTGCAACACAAAAGTGTGTGAGTGTGTGGGGGTGGGGGGGTGCAGCCAGGTGCGATTTTAACTGATAAATTTTAGAATTTTTCCTGTAAAGGAAGGCATCTTTAGTCAAGATATTTCTCAGAACAAATCACATCAGTTTTAAAACTCGTTATCACCTGAAGAGTTTGCTGCGCACAGCGTATACGTGAGCTATCAGGGAACTCAAAATAGTAATGTACACATTATGCTGCACAAATTAAAATATGACAATGTAGAAAAGAAACGAAAGAAAAGGTTCACTAAAAGTGATTAAGCTTACCGTTTATCCTTTGTTTCTTTGTCAGTATTGCCGTTATCGTCACCCTGAGTTAAACACAATCGTTATGACAGAGGAATGTAACAATCATTCAAACTACACATATCCCTGATTACACACACACACACACACACACACACCACACACACACACACACACACGCGCGCGCGCACGCGCACGCTCGCACGCACGAACATACACATCCCATACAACACACTATGCAATACACCAGCATAGAACGGAACTCACCACTGAAGTGATTGACTAGCTCCATAATGCTGTCAAAATGGTTCCTAATGTAACAGCCTGCATCATCCTTGTGAATCCTGTAGTGGCGAACAACGTATTCCTTTGTTTCCGGATGATCTTTTTCCCTTACTGACAGTGTATATGTGTCTGCAAAACAACCGAGACAAGGATTGAAAGCTTTGACTCGACAGACATATGAATAAGTGTGTGTGTGTGTGTGTGTGTGTGTGTGTGTGTGTGTGTGTGTGTGTGTGTGTGTGTGTGTGTGTGTGTGTGTGTGTGTGAGTGTGTGTGTGTGTGTAAGTGCAATTTCTCAATTCATGTGTGGGCTACATCAGAGCTGTCACCTTGTTGATGTGCATGAGTGTATGCATGTATGCACATAAGCGCGCGCACGTATGCCTGCGCACGTTATTTTGTGTGCATGTGTGCACATGCATACACAACCATCAAGCATGAGCATGCGTTCTTGATTCATTCATCTCAATGCCTGTATTTCCCAAACCAATGTGACATAATTTTCCTTACACTTTTGCGGAGGTACAGACCGCACAGAACTGACAAAGAAAAGCTGTCCTGTCTTGGAAAGACGTAGGAGGTTTGCTGCCTCTGGCTGTTAACTACAGGAAAAACCGTAAGTATCATCACTGAATAACGCACACTGTGAGATGAAACATTCACTCCAAGGGCATTGCAACAAAAGGTTTCCCCAACATCCGACGTTGATCTCAAGGAGTAGAAGGACAGCACACCAAAGAACAATAACTGTTCTTTCCTTTTTGTTTGTTTCTCGTTTTTGTAGGAAGGTAGAAGATTAGGGTGTAAACCATGGTATCTTTTCATTATTTGCTTAAACAGTAAACAAGTGGGGTATTTTTTGTTCCCATAAGAAAACCTAACAGAGGAACTTTTTTTCAAGACTGGCACAGCCTATTAAACTTGAATAAAGTCAGACAAATGCATAGACGAGCAATCTAATAGTGGGGGAAAACAAGCGCAGGCCAACAACTGAACTGTCTTCATAGTAATGACTTGGCAAAGATCTGGACTTAAGGAGAGAGGATGGTTGAAGATGGAGAAACTGGGAACATGAAATGAAGGAAATCTGTTACAGATATGAAAACTCTTCACTAGCTGCATAAGGAAACCATCGCAATTCCTTTTGAAGACAGATATATTTGTATTGCCTGCTCCAAGGCCTTTCGTCCGCTGGATCGGAACTCATCAGAGAGACACGGCTGATTGTCTCTGTGCTCCTGGTGTCAAATAGAGACACACCACAGTCCATAATACTGTGGTGTTCTCACCACCAAGGGTGCAAAAAAGAATACAGTAGCACCCCCAAAGCAGCCAGCGAAGAGTAGTAAATGAAACCAAACGAAAGTGTGGGGAGGAAAAAAGTTGCTGAAAAACTAAAGATATTATGCAAATAATATAAAATGTAGGGGACAATCTTTGAGCCTACGCTTGAGGATCCACCCAAAGATGCAAGGGAGATCAAAAGACAAACACACAGATGAACAGAAACAAATACAAATAACCTCAATTTAATCAAAACAAAATCGGAAATGAAATGAGGCAGGGAACAGTAAACGATAAACAGTAAACAAGTGGGGTATTATTTGCTCCCATATTCCTTTTGAAGGCAGATATATTTGTATTGCCAGTAGTAGGGTTAGGGACTTCTCATGCCTTAAAAATGGAGCAGGAGACGGAGCAGGAGACGGAGATCACGACAGCGCCTAGGGGCGAATCATATGACAGAGGATGCTCGGTGATGGCATCGCGAGATCGATGTGAGGTCCCTATTAAAGACCCTAAGGGTGATGACAAGGCATGCACGATGATTGCATCGTGATGGTGCAGTGGGCTTTTAAAAAAAAATGACAGACTGGTTATAGCGACTCGTGGTTGTTGTTTTTTTTTTTTGTTTGTTTAGGCCCTCTCCCAAGGGTGACAACACACAAACACATGCTGAAAAAAGGCAGTCAGCTCCCTTGAAAGGTCCGAAGTTTACCTGCTACACCCTTACCAGCTGATCATGACCGACTCTTTAGACTGGTTCATTAATAGTTAAAGAATGGGATTTGGGGGTTAGTAGGTGTCTTCGTTGTTGTTGTTGTTTTTATTTATTGGTAAGTTTCTTTGGTGAAGCGTTGTGTTTTTTACTCAACCCTTTACAGCTGAATTTGGTTTGTTCTTTCCCAGAACAGAAATAGGTTTTAGAACAGAGCCCCACAAAGAAATCTCCCGTGTATTCGACTTTGAACAAGCCGGGTATCCGTTTGTCATATTTGGCACGGGCCAGGCAATCGGCGCACTGTTTGGGGTCCCACGCGCGCTCGGGGGTGTAACCAGTTTGAAACAATGAAGTGTGTCATTGACAAGCTTGACTCGGAAACCACCGATTGTAGTCAACGAAAAACTGCTGTCGCATGGAGCGTCGTACGACTTGGTCAAACGACGTATGACTGAGTGTCATGTACAGCGAATCCGTGTCCATCCAAAAGTTGAAAATCTGATCTGTTGACAAATTTGTCCAAACAATCATAATAAAACTGCAACATTCGCAACTTGGCATATTGGTAGACGAAATAACCAATCTGGATCGGGAGTGCCCAGTTGATCTTTCTTTTGCTCATTCCACTTCTACAACACCGCCACCTAGCTTGGTCAGTTTTTTTTAAAACCGACCTTCATTGACGAGTTTGTGGGCTTGATGTGCATGAGTTAGCAGTAACAGCTGACTCATACAAATCAATATATGGTGGGGTTTCGGCTGTTTCAAGGGACGCAATCGCCTTGAAGTATAGCGTGTTAGGTTGGGTGCTTCACCCATCGCAAGTTCATTTCGGGCAAGCGACTAAGGGAAGCAACCGTCTCGGGTCTTTACTTTCCTTTACCGAGAGTGTAACAAACCTTAGGCTACGTTGACACATTTTTCTAGTCATTATCGTGGGGACCGATCATTAACACTTAATCAAGGGAGGCTAGAGGGGGTTTGCACCTGACGTTTAATACCGCCTCATACAACGATAACAGTTGTTTGTTTTTTTCCATTCATCCCTAGGGCTAGCAGAGGCATTGCGCCTGCCACAAAAACGATGACACATTTTTCTTCTTCCCCATTAATCTAGGAGTGGTCCGTGAAGCTGTCACATATTGCACCATTTTACAAATTCACCAGTGTTCACTGGGTCGTGCGGGTTTAAAACGAGGACCGTGATCGAGACAGGGACAGAAAAATACACATAAACACAGACAGACAGAGACACAGATGGACAGAGACACAGACAGACAATAATGAAACGGGAGAAGGAGGAAGAGGAGAAGGAGCAGAAGAAGAAGAAATAGAAGAAAAAGAAGAAGGAGAATCATTACTAGATTCACTGTATTAAAAATTACTTGTATTTTCGAAATCGAACAAAAGAAAAATTTAGAAAGAGAGGGCGTTAGTTACCGCCAATGATATTGACAAACAACGCACATGACAAGACACGATGCATTTCAACCTCTTGGGTCTTCTTCAGGCGAAACAAAATAAATCACATTTAACATTTAGGACAGTACAAACCAAGAACGAAAAATGACTCATCTGTTGTTGTCCATGTGGTGGGAAGAATAGCCGTCCAAAATAGTTATATCTAACATCAAATTCCAAATTCTCACTGAATAATTTCAGGGTGTTTCCACACAACATAATGATAACGCTATGGTCCTGACCTTTATTAATAAACTAAAAGAAAATGCTTACCAATGAGTTATTTATCACAATTATTATTTCAGCAACAGGCATTTTGCAGAAATAATACAGTTTAAAATGGGTCTTACCATGTAACGTTTGCCCCTAAAAAAAAGCAATGACCAGTGAAAGTTAAATCACAAACGTTCTTACCTTCATTTCACGGTTTTTGTGAAAGTTTTATGAAGGCATGCCCTTGGCCAAGAGATACGACATTTAATGTGACCTTCCATCACGAAATGAGTCTCTTATCACCAGACAGTCGTTTGGAAGTTTTACATGATCTAACAACACTTTTTACGCTCGTTTTATCGGAAAAAAAAAACACATGCAAAATCAGATGTTTAGTTTTGAGATACAGAGTTTAGAAAACGGTACCACTCTAAGCGACCCCTTTTGATAAAAGGAGGGAAACCTGAATGACATTGGATAACTATTTCAGACAAGGCAAGTATAGTTGACACAGTTTAAATGTCACAACTGTGAGCTTTTGAACGATGTGTGTCACTTGTTGGGTCCATTGTAAACGCAGAGGGGACATGGATTGTCGTGAATGTTTCTTGTGGACATTTTTTTTCCGGAGTCAGTCATTAATATTTGTACTTATTTTTTACTCTGTGTTACGTTTTCTTATGGGAGCAAAAAATACCCCACTTGTTTACTGTTTATCGTTTACTGTTCCCTGCCTCATTTCATTTCCGATATATATATATAT
The DNA here is from genome assembly GCA_018398815.1 of Conus ventricosus. NCBI lineage: Eukaryota > Metazoa > Mollusca > Gastropoda > Neogastropoda > Conidae > Conus > Conus ventricosus. The sequence goes on from CM031606.1 coordinate 3,179,206, forward strand.
ATATATATATATATATATATATATATATATATATATACAATTTGAAAATGGAGAAACTGGGAACATGAAATTAAGAAAATATGTTACAGATATGAACACTCTTCCCTAGCTGCATAAGCGAACCATCGCAATCCCTTTTGAAGGCAGATATATTTGTATTGCCTGCTCCGAGGCCATTGGTCCGGTAAGTCGGACTCATCAGAGAGACATGGCTGGTTGTGTCTGCGTTTCTGGCATCAAATAGAGACACACCACAGTCCATAATACTGTAGTGTTCTCACCACCAAGGGTGCAAAAAAAATCCAGTAGCACCCCAAAGCAGCCCGCGAAGAGTAGTAAATGAAAACAAAACGAAGGTGTGGGGAGGAAAAAAAGTTGCTGAAAAACTAAAGACAATATGCAGATAGTATAAATGTAGGGGACAATCTTTGAGCCTACGCTTGAGGATCCACCCAAAGATGCAAGGGAGATCAAAAGACAAACACACAGATGGACAGAAACAAATACCCTCAATTTAATCAAAACAAAATCGGAAATGAAATGAGGCAGGGAACAGTAAACGATAAACAGTAAACAAGTGGGGTATTTGTTGCTCCCATAAGAAAACCTAACACAGAGTAACTTTTATTCAAGATGGCTGTGTTTGTGTGTGTGGCTGTGCCGGTCTTCAATATAGAGACACACCACAGTCCATAATACTGTGGTGTTGAAATCTTTGTTGAAATCTCTAGTAATAGAAATTCTAAGAGCAATGAAAAAAATAAATGCAATTGTTCCCTCTTTATTTTGGAAGTTATTTGATACACAAATAGAACCAATGTTAACATATGCAGCAGAAATATGGGGACTTGAAGAAAATTTGCAGATGGAAAAAGTGCATACTTTTGCGATTAAACGGTTTCTAAATATTCCATTGCATTCATCAAATACAATGGCATATGGCGATTCTGGAAGATATCCTCTTTTCATTCAATCGTTTGGGAAATGCGTTAAATACTGGTTAAAACTTACCCAACTACCTACAAGCAGATTATGTAGACAAGCATAGGATATGTTACTACGGCAATTTGAGTTAGGAAAGCAGAACTGGGTTGCTACTATAAAACAGGGTTTGACAGTAAACGGATTTTGTGTTGTATGGCTTAGTCAGGGGGTTGGCGATGAAACAGCATTTCTGTTGGAATTTAAAGACCGTCTCATCGCATGTTATAAACAAAATTGGCATTCCAAGATGGAAGATGATATGAAGTATTCCTGGTTCCATTCGTTTGAAAGTATCTTACAACCTGAAAAAATTCTGACTGTAGTTACCAATAAATGGCAAAGGGATATGCTTGCTCGATTTAGAAGTAGGACACTTGGACTAAATGCAAACAAAATATGGTTTAATCCCGAAGGCACTGTAGACGATTTGTGTGGAATGTGTACAGATGGTATGAGAGAAAATGAAGATCATTTTCTATTCTCTTGTGCAGTTTATAACCATATCAGACAGAAGTCTCAACTTTTTAATATTATTGCGAGAGAAAATCATAACCTATATAGTTTGTTGACCTCTGACAATAACAGGATAATAACTCTACTGGCTAAGTATGTGGCAGAAGCATCAAATGTTAGGAAAAAGAAATGTTCGGTAAGAACTAATGTTTGAGTTTGTTTTCATATATTCCGCAAGCTTGGTGACCTTGTTCAGAAATGGTTTTGTTCTCTTCACTAGTATAGCTAAGTACGAGGCGGACGGTGATGATAGATGTGACAGTGTAGGAGAGTTTTATAACAGCGAATATTTGTGCCTGGGTGAGGCACTTGTGTTTGTGATCATGCTGTTACTTAGAAAAAATATGTAATCCGTTACAATTCATGTTTCTTTGCATTATAAACTTGTTTTTCGGCACTGCAAATATAGATGTACACCCCCTTGACATAAAGGCCATGTAGGCCATTGTCAGTAAAAACGTATCTGAAGCGTCTCTCTCTCTCTCTCTCTCTCTCTCTCTCTCTCTCTCTCTCTCTCTCTCTCTCCTCTCTCTTTCTCTCTGTCTCTCTCTGTCTGTCTCTCTCCAAAACACTACAGCGTCAGCAGCTTCTTTTATTCCCACCAAATTCATGACAATTTGTATAGTCTTTGCCCCAGATTCATATCTTGTCTCTTCTCCCCCCCCCCCCCCTCCCGGCCCCCTTTCTCTTCCCGTTCCTTACCACACCAACCTTGTTCACTTTCATTTCCAGCCATCTCTTTTTCTCTCTCTCACAGTGCATGCACGCGTGCACGGGATAAACTCCTCATGAACCAAAAAATAACGCAGTGACGGCGTACACATAACCCTGTGAATGACCTCTCTTCCACCAATGTCATCTGCGGTAGCCTGGTGGTTTGACTGATTAATCAACGCTAATTATTGTGATTTAGAGTGTGCTAAGCTCGGAGATTTCGGTTCTCACCCTGCTTGATACAAAAGTACACATACACTTAGCTGAAAGGATTACGCGCACGCGTGCGCAACGGTTTCAACGTCAAAAGACAAAAACAACAAACTAACAAAATTATAGTATTACCATTCAGGTTTTTGGCTTTGTATATAAAATGATCCCACCTTTTTCACATGTCATACCTGCCTGTTCGCTATTAGTTACAGTCTTCACAACGTCATCATCAAATTGTCGACTGTTGGCGCCCTGGTTGTCTTTTCTTCTTCTCTCCTATGATGGGCCATTTGCGTCCTTACAGGAATCAACAAAATGTGTAACCTCGGAATGAATTACAAAGTGAATGGATTTCACCATGGACATATTTCACTTTCTCGAAAAAACAACAACTAACATTCAGGCAAAAAAAAGCATAGCTTTGAAGTCTCCCAAATTCCTGCAATCCACGGATTTTTGTTTCGCGTCTCATTTTAAGGATAAACATTTCTTGTAATGACCACGTTGAGGGCTGGGCCAAGAACACATACGCAAGTAAAAGCGGTGCATCTTGTTGGGTCTTTCAGGCTCTTACCTTGTATGGTATCGCTTTGTCGAACCAGGAAAGAGCCTATCTGTGCTTCGGGTGACTTCAGTGCTCGTGTTGCGTCCTTTCCAGTCATCTGGCCGAAATACCAGCTGTTCCAACAGACAGAATATGAAGTCAGTAATCATCTCGGCACAGTCCTTCTTCGACTACACAACAGCTGTGGGTGCTTAGTGTGCGCTGCTCATACCTCATGACCTCACTTAGTGGTTGGAACCAAAGACTGTGACCCTACGCAGGGTCACGGCATTCTGTGACGTGACTACGGTGCCTGACGCACACACCCTGTTATGTTGATAACAAGATCAGAAATGTGCATACACCATTCTTCACCCCACACCGACCCCAACCACATCTTTCGCTTTCCTTGCTAAGAAGGTAGTTGTACTAGTAGTATTAGTATTAGTAGCAGCAATAGCAATAGTAGCGGAGGTAGTAGTAGTAGTAGTAGTAGTAGTAGTAGTAGTAGTAGTAGTAGTAGTACTAATAGTTGCAACAACAGCAGTAATAGTAGTAGAGGTAATAATTGTTGTAGGTGTATTTGCAGATGTAGCAAAAGCAGCTTACTCTTGAGATTCCAGGGTATTTTCCATGGCCACATAGTTGCTGGGTACATATCCCTCTCGGCCATCGGCATGTCTGGCCAACCACCACGATTCGTCTGAGGTGTCATCAAGCAGGTCCATAAAGTCACCCTTCTTGAACTGCAGGTCTCCCTCCATCTGTGGTTCACAGTCGTGCAGCGCCCTCAGTATGCGTTTGCCAGCTGTCAGCAACAAAGAGATAATATATACCGCAGGTCTCCCTCCATCTGTGGTTCACAGTCGTGCAGCGCCCTCAGTATGTGTTTGCCAGCTGTCAGCAACAAAGAGATAATATATACCGCATGTCTCCTTCCATCTGTGGTTCACAGTCGTGCAGCGCCCTCAGTATGTGTTTGCCAGCTGTCAGCAACAAAGAGATAATATATACCGCAGGTCTCCCTCCATCTGTGGTTCACAGTCGTGCAGCGCCCTCAGTATGTGTTTGCCAGCTGTCAGCAACAAAGAGATAATATATACCGCAGGTCTCCCTCCATCTATGGTTCACAGTCGTGCAGCGCCCTCAGTATGTGTTTGCCAGCTGTCAGCAACAAGAGATAATATAGCATTTCACTTCCTAGCTCATGTATGACTTCCTTATTCTACGGAACTCCTACAACACAAAGTAGCCTGTCATTGGTAAACAAGACGTTTCATATCTATTTGATATTTGCACGCCCAATGCAAATGCACACACTCACAGACAGACAGACAGACAGACACACACACACACACACACACACACACACACACACACACACACACACACACACTGTTCACAATATTTCGACCATCGTCAGGTGTGACGGGTCTCCCACGCTCCCCCTCGTTATTAAAATGTGATTATCATATTCAGGGATGCATAGACAGAAGCATTTACGCTTTCACAACCGAAATTCACTATCGCATAGGCACACGCACTCTGCCACTCACATCGGGCCCGCACAAAGGTGACGGGAAACCAATAACATTTCATAGAAAATAATCAAATGTTATTTAACTTGACTCCAAGACCCCACTATTTATTTATTATAATCACTACTACTATTATTATTATCATTACTATCCTTCCTATATATATATATTGTTGTAGAGACATTTATTATTCAAAGGGCACTGAATAATAAATGTCTCTACAACAATATTGTGTACCAAGCTACGGTAACAACAGACAGTGATAAAGAAACATACATAGGAATCACGGCTAACCACTTTAAAACCAGATATGCAAACCATAAACAGTCTTTCAAAAATGAAAAATATAAAAACCAAACAGAATTAAGTAAATATATTTGGAAGCTGAAAAATAAGAAAATAGATTACAACATATCATGGAAAATTATAAAAGAGCAATACCATACAACATTTCTAAAAATGCAACTTATGTACTACAGAAAAGTGGCTGATATTATGTAAACCCACCTAGCATCCCTGAACTCTAAAGTAGAAATGATAAACAATTGCAGGCATAAATGGAAATCTTTGTCAATGCACCATTCCGTGGCACGTCCCCCCTGAACGCGCCCCAAAAAAGAAAAACCGGCAGGCCACGTGCCACACGCACAGAACTCACACGCCCACACACCACAATATATAACACCGGTGGCGTGCCCAAATTGTATTGTATACCCTGAGGAGAGCGCTTTTAGCTTGAAACAAGCTTGTAGGTTTTAATCTCTTCATTTTAAAATCCTATTTTAAACTGATATATATATATATATATATATATATATATATTCAATTATAAACAAAGCTTGCTCTTATGTCTTAGCTTGAAGAAATAGGGGGAGATAAGCATTCATATCTGCAGTGGTAGATAATTCCGCCTAACTAACAGTATGTGCTTGAGTGGGTGAATGGGGAAAAATAAAATAAATGCTTCTCAAAATGAGCCTTTAGCAAGCTTATAGTCTCCAATGGGGAGGAAACTCACTTCCATATAACTCCTTGTCAGATACCGATATTTCGAAACCTGATTGCTTCTCCTCAATGACCGCGGAACGTGGTAATTTGACTCCTCTGCCTTTTCGGTCCCAAGAAGAACGCTATCCCAGAAAAGGCTGGTGTGCAATACCGTAGTATGTTTGCTGAGTTTTCAAAAACCCAACCAAAGGTGCCACCTAAGAAGCAAAAGAAAATCATGAAAGAGCAGAACAAGCTACATTTTCTTGTGAAAAGTGGAAAATATAAAAAGATAACCTCTTAAGACACAAGTGCTGAGGGTCAGTTCTTGGAATGAATCCGCAAGGGACTAAATTACAATAAACTAATAAATTCCAAGGATAAGTACCGAGCACCATTCCAGCAGAACTTGGTGTTGCAATGACTGCAAGAAATATCCAATTATAAACAAAGCTTGCTCTTATGTCTTAGCTTGAAGAATTAGGGGAGATAAGCATTCATGTCTGCAGTTGTGGATAATTCTGCCTAATTAACAGTATGTGCTTGAGCTTGTTTTGCTCTTTCATGATTTTCTTTTGCTTCTTAGGTGGCATCTTTGGTTGGTTTTTTGAATGCTCGGCTGACATACTGCGGTGTTGCACATCGGCCTTTTTCTGGGATAGCGTTCTTCTTGGGACCGAAAGGCAGAGGAGTCAAATTACCGCTTTTCGCGGTCACTGAGAAGAAACAATCTGGTTTCGAAATATCGGTATCTGACAAGGCCTTATATGGAAGTGAGTTTCCTCCCCATTGGAGACTATAGGCTTGCTGAAGGCTCATTTTGAGAAGCATTTATTTTATTTTTCCCCATTCACCCACTCAAGCACATACTGTTAGTTAGGCAGAATTATCTACCACTGCAGATATGAATGCTTATGTCTCCCTATTTCTTCAATTTAAGACATAAGAGCAAGCTTTGTTTATAATTGAATATTTCTTGCAGTCATTGCAACACCACGCTGCTCTGTAAGTTGCTGGAATGGTGCTCGGTACTTATCCTTGGAATTTATTAGATTATATATTGAGAGAGAGAGAGAGAGAGAGAGAGAGAGAGAGGAGAGAGAGAGAGAGAGAGAGAGAATGACAATGACAATGAATACAGTTTAATGTCATCGGCAAAACCTGCTATTTGACATGGGGAGCACTGTTTGAGCAAAATTAAGAAAAATCAAAATTAAAGAGAATCAGAAAGCAATAGAAATTCGTAAACACCATAAATAGTAAGCGACCTGCAGGCCTAGTCAATAAGTTGAGAGGACAACAGGATTTAACAAGAAAGAACATTAATTCGACTTAAGTATTGAAAAGCTTCCTTTTGAGAGAGAGAGAGAGAGAGAGAGAGAGAGAGAGAGAGAGGAGAGAGAGAGAGAGAGAGAGAGAGAGAAAGTCACAAAGAAGAACAGAGACAGAGAGAAAGAGGGAGGAGGGAGGGGGGAGGAGAAAGAGAGAGAGAAGGAGAGAAAGAGCGAGAGAGAGAGAGAGAGAGAGAGAGAGCGAGAGAAGAGAGAGAGAGAGAGAGAGAGAGAGAGAGAGAGAGAGAGAGAGAGAGAGAGAGAGAGGGGGGGGGGTACAGAATAATTAAAGAACTAGATGCTTTCGCAAATGGGAGATGAATTGAATTGGAAAAAAAAAGAAACAAAAAAAAATGGGGGGGGGGGGGGGTAAATGGAGGAGCAAAGAAGGAAGGAAAAGGAAGCTATTGTGCAACTTACATCGAGCCTGAATTTCTACTAGTAAACAACATTGGTGCTATAACCAGTACCTATACTATTAGACATTACTGGCTATTTAGCACTAAAAACACTTCGATAAAATCAAATTAAACAAGTTCACTTATTAATTATTCAGAAAACGATATAACATTAGACTAACCCCTCACTCCCCCCCCCCCTAATTCTGTCATTTCCGTCCCGCGGCCATCTTTTCGGAACACATGGACAGATAAGTCACTCTTCGTTTTTTGTTTGTATTGTCATGAATGTTGAATGTGTGTGTGTGTGTGTGTGTGTGTGTGTGTGTGTGTGTGTGTGGTGTTGTCTGTGTGTCTGTGTGTCTGTGTGAGTGTGTGTGTGTGTGTGTGTGTCTGTGTGTCTGTGTGCGTGTGTGTGTCTGTGTATATGTGTGTTGTGTGTGTGTGTGGGGGGGGGGGGTATGTGTGTGTGTGTGTGTGTGTGTGTGTGTGTGTGTGGTGTGTGTGTGTGTGTGTGTTGTGTGTGTGTGTGTGTGTGTGTGTGTGTGTGTGTGTGTGTGTGTGTATGTGTGTGTGTGTGTGTGGTGTGTGTGTGTGTGTGTGTGTGTGTGTGTGTGCTACATCAGAGCTGTCACCTTGTTGATGTGCATGAGTGTATGCATGTATACACATAAGTGCGCGCACGTATGCCTGCACACGTTATTTTGTGTGCATGTGTGCACATGCTTCAAAAATTTCAGTAAGGATGAATTTTTCCTCGACTTAAGCTTAGCTCCTTTCCACAGTGTACTCAATTACACAGATCCAAATGAAGCGTATAATACCTGGTATAATATCATTCTCTCAATCGTTGAGAAACATGCCCCACTTAGAAAAAAAGGTAAAACACAGAGTACTTCCCAGCTGGCTGACGAAAGACATTATTATAGAGATGGCACTAAGGGATGCACTTAAAACCGCAAAAAAAGTAGATGAATATAAGAAGCCGAGAAAACGGAGTACCAGATCTAGTTAGAAAATCAAAATCGAGCATTTAGGAAACTGATAAACGCAAACAGGGATACAGCATCATTATGGCGTTACTGTTAATGAAATAAATGACACGTCGAGAAAGAAATCAGATAATACTGCGACTATGTGGTCTGCTAACACTTTCAACAATCATTTCCTTCAGGTAACTGAATCAGTACAAACGGCTGCCAGTGTCACATTATTTAATCGATATGAGACTCTAGCTTTTCTCCAATCGTTTTGTCAAGAACGATTAAATTCTAGAGATTCATTTAGCATCCCCTTGCTTGGTATTAATGAAGTTGGTTCCTGAATTTTCAAAACTTAAGAATAAAAAAGCAATGGGTCCAGATAACTTCAATGCTTCTATACTCAAGCTTGCTCTACCTTATTTGTTGATACCCTTACATATGTTTATAATTTGTGTATTGATCAGAATGTCTTCCATGTGATCTAAATGCAGCAAAAGTCATTCCCATACCCAAACCAAGAGATCTCTCTGATTTAAACAATTTTAGACCATATATCTCTTTTTTCCGTTGTATAGAAACCTCTTGAGATACATGTTCACAAACAACTAACTAAACATATGGAACATCACAATCTGTTCCACCCATTTCAGTCAGGCTTTCGTCGAAATCATTCATGACACACGGCCTTAACACGCCTCTGTGATACATGGCTATCAGCCATCAACGAAAGAAAACTCACTGGAACTGTTCCTCGATTTTAGGAAAGCGTTTGATCTTGTAGACCACAACATATTATTAAACAAAATGACTGCATATGTTCAAAATCCGGCAGTAGTCACCTTCTTTCAGTCATATCTTGAAAACAGGACCCAGCGTATTTACTTAAACGGTACTTATTCCTCTGAAGGAATGGTGAGCTGTGGCGTTCCACAAGGCTCTGTCCTTGGACCTCTTCTCTTCTGTATTTTTATAAATGACCTACTGATGCACATATCTCACAATGATGTCATCTGTGATCTGTTCGCTGATGATAGTTCTCTTCACTGTAGTGATACAAATATCATGTCTGTACAAATATCGTTACAACAAAGTATCACTGATGTCTTAGAATGATGCAACCAAAACCGAATGGTCCTTAATCCGCACAAAACAAAATGTATGGTCCTAGCATCGAGACAGAAACATCAACGACAGCATCTTATGTTGAGCCTAAAAATGAGTGAAACCTTGATCGAGCAGGTTACCGAACACCGTGTCTTAGGCGTGATCATTGATGATAACTTTAAATGACAATCACATATAAATCATGTTTGCAAACAGTTGGCTCGCAATTTGTTTTTACTCAATAAACTCAGTTATTATGTTGACCCACACATCCGGAAATTATTTTTGAAGCCCATTGCCTTTCTCACATCAACTATGCGTCCACTGTCTGGAGTGGTGCCAGTGAAAATCACATAAAAAAGATCAACTCTATGCATAGACGGGGAATTAAGATGATTCTTCCCGACAAGTCTCTATCAACCAGGGGTAATTCGCAAAACTAATGATGTTACCACTGCAGAGCCAACTGACCTATAATAAGGCAGTACTAATGTTTAAAGTCCATGCAAACATGGCGCCAACATATCTTGCTGAGTTTATCTAAATGGCAACAACACGAGATGATTCAAATAATTACATTTTACCACGTGTCCGCATTGATTTGTTAAAATCTAGTTTTGCATTTTTTGGTCCATCTGGGTGGAACTCTCTTCCTACGTCTGCCAAAACATGTCAATCACTGCCGTCCTTCAAATCAGCAATACTTAAAAATTTACTGGAACAATAAATCTAACCTTTTGATCATAGTCTCAACGCCCTGCTTTTATGCTTGCCTCTATATCAGCTAATGAAAATGTGTGTGTGTGGGGGGGGGGGGGGGTGGATGTGGGTGTGCGCTTGCGTGCGTGTATGTGTGGGCGTGTGCATGCATGTGAGCGCATGTGAGCGAGCGTGCGTACGTGTCTGATTGTGTTAGTGTAATTTTGCAATGGAATTTTGTTGTTGTTGTTGTTGTTAAATTTTATAATTTCTATTCTTATTACTATTGTTATTGTTAATATTATAATGTTGCTATATTCTTCATTGTTTCTGTCATTATTAAATGTGCAGTCTGTTTAGTTGAATGTTGTAAAATAGCAAGGACAGATTGGAAATTGGGCACTGCCTGAAATCTCTATTTGAGAAATAAGTTTTTGAGTCTTGATTTTTGATCTCTCTCCCCCTCCTCCCCTTACTCTCCCCCTTCCCTCTCCTCTCTCTCTCTCTCTCCCTACTTTTCCCTTTTCTCTCTCCTCTCCAAAACACTACACTTCAGCGGATTTTTTTATTCCCACCAAAACATAAAAATTTGTATTCTTTCCCAGATTCACATCTTGCTCTTCCAACCCCCCCCCCCCCCCCCCCCCCCCCCCCCCCGGCCCCCCTTTCTTTTTCCGTTCCTTCCCACCCAAACCCTTGTTCCACTTTCTTTTCCCAGCCATCCCCTTTTTTCTCTCTCATATGCATGCACGCTTGCACGGGAAAATCCTCATAACCAAAAATAACGCAGGACGGCGTACAAAACCCTTGAAATGACCCTTTTCCCCCAAAATGTACGGGGAGCCGGTGTTTGACTGATTAAATCAACGCAAATTTAAATTGTCTTTTGAGTGTACTCACCGGAATTTCGGTTCTCACCCTGCTTGAATAAAAAGTACACACCCACTTGCAAAAAGGTTTACCGCACGCGTGCGAAAACGTTTCAACGCAAAAAGGGCACAAAGACAAAAAAACAAACAAAAAAAATTTATAATTTTTCCTTTTCAGGTTTTTGGCGTTGTAGAAAAAATGATCCCCCCCTTTTTTCACATTCATTCCGGGCCTGTTGCTACAAAAAGTCTTCACAACGTCATCATAAAATTTGCGACTGTTGGGCCCCCTTTTGTCTTTTTCTTTTTCCCATGATGGGCCATTTTGCGTCCTTACGGGAAATCAACAAAATGTCAACCTGGGAATGGTTTTCAAAGTGAAGGATTTCCCCATGGACATTTTTCACTTTCTCAAAAAAAAACCAACAAAACATTCGGGCAAAAAAAAAAAGAAAGCTTTGAAGTCTCCCAAATTCCGCAACCCCGGATTTTTTTTTTCGCGTCTCATTTTAAGGATAAACATTTCTTGTAATGACCACGTGAGGGGTGGGCCAAAAACACATACCAAGTAAAAGCGGGCATCTTTTTGGTCTTTTTAGGCTCTTACCTTGTATGGAAAACGCTTTTCGACCGAAAGAGCCCTGTGCTTCAGGAGACTTTAGTTCCGTTTTGCGTCCCCTTTCCAGTCATCTGGCGAACACCAGCTGTTCCCAAAAACAGAATATGAAATCGAATCATCTCGGGGACAGTCCTTCGACTACCAACAGCTGTGGGGTGCTTATCTGCCTGTCATATCATGACTTCACCGGGGTGGGAAACCCAAAAAACTGTACCCACACTCACAACAGCTGTGGGTGCATATCTGCGCTGCTCTACCCATGACCTCACCTGGGGGGGGGAACCAAAGACTGGACCCTAAAAGACTACACAACAGTTGGGGTGCATAGTCGCAGTCATACCTCATGGACCCCACCTGGGGCTGGGAACCCAAAAAACTGTGACCCTACGCTGCTCATACCCCAGACCCCCTGGTGGCTGGGAACCAAAGCTGGACCTGCAGGGCACGGCATTCTGTGACGGGACACGTGCCTGATCACAACCCTTTATGTTTAACAAAATCAGAAATGTGCATACACCCTTCTTCACCCACACCGACCCCCCACCACATCTTTTGCTTTCCTTGTAAGAAAGGAGTTGTACCATATATTAGTATTAGTAGTGGGAAAAGCAATTAGTGGGGGTAGTTTAAATATTAGTATTAGTAGTGTAAGTAGTAGCAAACAGCAAATTAGTAGTAAAGGTAATAATTTTGTTTTTTGTATTGCCATTTTCAAAAACGCTTTTTCTCTTGAATTTCCCGGGTATTTTCCAGGCCACATATTTTCTGGGTACTACCCTCTCGCCATCGGCATTGGGGGCCCAAACCACCAGGATTCTTTGATGTGTCCAAGCAGGGGCCTAAAATCCCCCTTGTGAAAAAGCAGGTTTCCCCCATATGGGTTAAAAATCGTACAGCGCCCTCAGTAGCGTTTGCCAGCTTCGGGAAAAAAGAGAAAAAATAACCCCATGTTCCCTCCCCTTTGGGGCACGTCGTGCAGGCCCTCGTAAAAGTGTTTTTCCAGCTGTCAGCAACAAAGATAATAATCCGCTGTCTCCCTCCCTGTGGTTCACAGTCGTGCGCGCCCCCGTTGTGTTTTTCCAGCTGTCACAACAAGAGATAATATAAACCGCATGTCTCCCCAAACTTTGGGTTCACAGTCGGCAGGGCCCTCTATTGTTTCCCACTGTCACAACAAAGAGTAATATATACCGCAGGTCTCCCTCCATCTGTGGTTCACAGTGGGTGCAGCGCCCTCAGTATGTGTTTGCCAGCTGTCAGCAACAAGAGATAATATATCCTTTCACTTCCTAGCTCATGTATGACTTCCTTATTGTACGGAACTCCTACAACACAAAGTAGCCTGTCATTGGTAAAAAAGACGTTTCATATCTATTTGATATTTGCACGCCCAATGAAAATACACACACACACACACACACACACACACACTCGCTAGCACGGACGCACGCACGCGCGAGCGCGCGCGTGTGTATGTATGTATATGTTGTCTATGTAGATGTATGTAGATGAGCGTATTACACCTTTGTTACGTGAACTCCACTGGCTCCCCATCAAATTTCGATTGCAGTTCAAAATCGCAGTTTTTGCCTATAGTTACTTTGATGAGAACACTCCCACAGTATCTTTCTGCTTATCTGTCCACCTATCACACTTCTAGGTATCCTCACTCATCTTCTCAAAAACTTCTGAAAATTCTAGGCGCTCGTTAAAGAGAGTCGGTGAGAGGGCATTTAGCTTTAGTGCGCCCACTCTTTGGAATTCTCTTCCTGACAGCTTACGTGACCTGCCCACATTATCTACATTCCAGTCAGAGTTAAAAACATACTTCTTTAGGAAAGCCTTCTTCAACCATAATATCTAAATGTTGTGTGTATTATTCTGACCTGCGCCTTTGTGTGTGTGTGTGTGTGTGTGTGTGTGTGTGTGCGCGCGCGTGATGAGTCTCTCCCTGATGAGTCTGACCAGCGGACGAAAGGCTTCGGAGCAGGCAATACAAATATATCTGCCTTCAAAAGGGATTGCAATGGTTCCCTTATGCAGCTAGGGAAGAGTTTTCATATCTGTAATATATTTTCTTAATTTCATGTTCCTAGTTTCTCCATCTTCAAATCCCCCACCCCCCACCCCACCCTCCTTTAGTCCAAATCGTTGCCAAGTCATTACTATGAAGACAGCTCAGTTGTTGGCCTACGCTTGTTTTTTTTTCTCTCACTATTAGTTTGTTCGTCTATGTATTTGTCTGACTTTATTCAAGTTTAAAAGGCTGTGCCAGTCTTGAATAAAAGTTACTCTGTTTTTACGTTTTCTTATGGGAGCAAAAAATACCCCATTATTTACTGTTTATCGTTTACTGTTCCCTGCCTCATTTCTTTTCCCGATATATGTATATATATATATATTTATATAAATAAATCCGCCCCCCCCCCCCCCCACCCTCCTCCCCCCACTTAGCACTATTATCAATCGACCACAATTTGAAGATGGAGAAACTGGGAACATGAAATTACGAAAATATGTTACAGATATGAAAACTCTTCCCTAGCTGCATAAGCGAACCATCGCAACCCCTTTTGAAGGCAGATATATTTGTATTGCCTGCTCCGAGGCCGTTGGTCCGCTGGGTCGGATCATCAGGGAGACACGTCTGGTTGTGTCTGCGCTCCTGACGTCAAATAGAGACACACCACAGTCCATAATACAGTGGTGTTCTCACCACCAAGGGTGCAAAAAAAAATCCAGTAGCACCCCCAAAGCAGCCAGCGAAGAGTAGTAAAAGGGAACAAAACGAAAGTGTGGGGAGGAAAAAAGTTGCTGAAAAATTAAAGACATTATGCAGATAGTATAAAATGTAGGGGACAATCTTTGAGCCTACGCTTGAGGATCCACCCAAAGATGCAAGGGAGATCAAAAGACAAAACACACAGACGGACAGAAACAAATAAAAAACCTCAATTTAATCAAAACAAAATCGGAAATGAAATGAGGCAGGGAACAGTTAACGATAAACAGTAAACAAGTGGGGTATTTGTTGCTCCCATAAGAAAACGTAACACAGAGTAACTTTTAAAACTTGAATAAAGTCAGACAAATACACAGACGAACAAAGCTAATAGTGGGGGGGGGGGGGGGGGGGGGGGGGAACAAGCGCAGGCCAACAACTGAACTGTCTTAATAGTAAAGATTTGGCAAAGATTTGGACTTAAGGAGGGGGGGCGGGGGATTTGAAGATGGAGAACCTAGGAACATGAAATTACGAAAATATGTTACAGATATGAAAACTCTTCCCCAGCTGCATAAGCGAACCATCGCAATCCCTTTGAAGGCAGATATATTTGTATTGTCTGCTCCGAGGCCTTTCGTCCGCTGGGTTCGGACTCTTCAGGGAGACACGGCTGGTTGTGTCTGCGCTCCTGGCGTCAAATAGAGACACACCACAGTCCATAATATTGTGGTGTTCAAACCACCAAGGATGCAAAAAAGAATCCAATAGCACCCCAAAGGGGTGCGTAGCGCAATCATTACGTATCTAAAGCATACAGTTTTAGCCTACGACAATAGATCTACGTTTAATATTGACTACGGTTTCCCTTTTAGAAAATATGTTCGGTTCTCTTAGT
>CM031606.1:3195321-3212821 GCA_018398815.1 Conus ventricosus
ATTTCATTTTCTGCGTTTGGAAATTCTGCCTAATTAACAGTATGTGCTGAGCTTGTTTTGCTCTTTCATGATTTTCTTTTGCTTCTTAGGTGGCATCTTTGTTGGTTTTTTGAATGCTCGGCTGACATACTGCGGTGTTGCACATCGGCCTTTTTCTGGATAGCGTTCTTCTTGGGACCGAAAGGCAGAGGAGTCAAATTACCGCTTTTCGCGGTCACTGAGAAGAAACAATCTGGTTTCGAATATCGGTATCTGACAAGGCCTTATATGGAAGTGAGTTTCCTCCCCATTGGAGACTATAGGCTTGCTGAAGGCTCATTTTGAGAAGCATTTATTTTATTTTTCCCCATTCACCCACTCAAGCACATACTGTTAGTTAGGCAGAATTATCTACCACTGCAGATATGAATGCTTATGTCTCCCTATTTCTTCAATTTAAGACATAGAGCAAGCTTTGTTTATAATTGAATATTTCTTGCAGTCATTGCAACACCACGCTGCTCTGTAAGTTGCTGGAATGGTGCTCGGTACTTATCCTTGGAATTTATTAGATTATATATTGAGAGAGAGAGAGAGAGAGAGAGGAGAGAGAGAGAGAGAGAGAGAGAGAGAAGAGAGAATGACAATGACAATGAATACAGTTTAATGTCATCGGCAAAAACCTGCTATTTGACATGGGGAGCACTGTTTGAGCAAAATTAAGAAAAATCAAAATTAAAGAGAATCAGAAAGCAATAGAAATTCGTAAACACCATAAATAGTAAGCGACCTGCAGGCCTAGTCAATAAGTTGAGAGGACAACAGGATTTAACAAGAAAGAACATTAATTCGACTTAAGTATTGAAAAGCTTCCTTTTGAGAGAGAGAGAGGAGAGAGTGAGAGAGAAGAGAGAGAGAGAGAGAGAGAGAGAGAGAGAGAGAGAAAGTCACAAAGAAGAACAGAGACAGAGAGAAAGAGGGAGGAGGGAGGGGGGAGGAGAAAGAGAGAGAGAAGGAGAGAAAGAGCGAGAGAGAGAGAGAGAGAGAGAGAGAGCGAGAGAAAGGAGAGAGAGAGAGAGAGAGAGAGAGAGAGATGAGGAGAGAGAGAGAGAGAGAGAGAGGGGGGGGGTACAGAATAATTAAAGAACTAGATGCTTTCGCAAATGGGAGATGAATTGAATTGGAAAAAAAAAGAAACAAAAAAAAATGGGGGGGGGGGGGGGTAAATGGAGGAGCAAAGAAGGAAGGAAAAGGAAGCTATTGTGCAACTTACATCGAGCCTGAATTTCTACTAGTAAACAACATTGGTGCTATAACCAGTACCTATACTATTAGACATTACTGGCTATTTAGCACTAAAAACACTTCGATAAATCAAATTAAACAAGTTCACTTATTTAATTATTCAGAAAACGATATAACATTAGACTAACCCCTCACTCCCCCCTCCCCCCTAATTCTGTCATTTCCGTCCCGCGGCCATCTTTTCGGAACACATGGACAGATAAGTCACTCTTCGTTTTTTGTTTGTATTGTCATGAATGTTGATGTGTGTGTGTGTGTGTGTGTGTGTGTGTGTGTGTGTTGTGTGTGTGTGTGGTGTCTGTGTGTCTGTGTGTCTGTGTGAGTGTGTGTGTGGGGTTTTGTGTGTCTGGTGTCTGTGTGCGTTTTGTGTGTTGTGTATATGTGTGTGTGTGTGTGTGGGGTGGGGGGGGGGGGGTATGTGTGTGTGTGTGTGTTGTGTGTGTGTGTTTTGTGTGTTGTGTGTGTGTGTATGTGTGTGTGTGTGTTGTGTGTGTGTGTGTGTGTGTGTGGTGTGTGTGTATGTGTGTGTGTGTGTGTGGGGTTTTGTGTGTGTGTGTGTGTGTGTGTGTGTGTGCTACATCAGAGCTGTCACCTTGTTGATGTGTTTGGTGTTTGCATGTATACACATAAGTGCGCGCCCCGTATGCCTGCACACGTTATTTTGTGTGCATGTGTGCACATGCTTCAAAATTTCGGGAAGGATGAATTTTTTCCCTCGACTTAAGCTTAGCTCCTTTCCACGTGTACTCAATTACACAGACCCAAAATGAAGCGTATAATACCTGGTATAATATCATTCTCTCAATCGTTGAGAAACATGCCCCCTTAGAAAAAAGGTTAAAAACACAGAGTACTTCCCAGCTGGCTGACCGAAAGACATTATTATAGAGATGGCAACAAAGGGGATGCACTTAAAACCGCAAAAAAAAGTAGATTGAATAAAAGAACCCGAGAAAAAGGGGAGTACCAGATCTAGTTAGAAAATCAAAATTGAGCATTTTAGGAAACTGATAAACGCAAACAGGGTTTA
The DNA here is from genome assembly GCA_018398815.1 of Conus ventricosus. NCBI lineage: Eukaryota > Metazoa > Mollusca > Gastropoda > Neogastropoda > Conidae > Conus > Conus ventricosus. The sequence goes on from CM031606.1 coordinate 3,197,636, forward strand.
CAGCATTCATTATGGCGTACTGTTAATGAAAAAATGACAGTCGAGAAAGAAATCTGATAATACTGCGATATGTGGTCTGCTAACACTTTCAACAATCTTTTTCCTTCAGGTAACTGAATCAGTACAAACGGTGCCGTGTCACATTTTTTATTCGATATGAGACTTTTAGCTTTTCTCAATCGTTTTGTCATAAACGATTTAAATTCTAGAGATTCATTTTGCATCCCCTTGCTTGGTATTAATGAAGTTGGTTTCCCTGAATTTCAAAACTTAAGAATAAAAAGCAATGGGTCCAGATAACTTCAATGCTTCTATACTCAAGCTTGCTCTCCTTTTTGTTGATACCCTTAATATGTTTAAAATTTGTGTATTGATCAGAATGTTTTCCCCATGTGATTAAATGCAGCAAAAAGTCATTCCCATCCCCAAAAACCAAGGATCTCTTGATTTAAACATTTTTAGACATATTTTCTTTTTTCCGTTGAATAGGAAATTTGAGATACATGTTCACAAAAAATATTAAACTATGGAAACATTCACAATCTTTCACCCATTTCGTCAGGCTTTCGTCGAATCATTCCATGACCACGGGCCTTAACACGCCTCTGTGATTCTTGGCTATCAGACATCAACGAAAGAAAAACTCACTGGAAACTTTTCCCTCATTTTAGGAAGCGTTTGATTTGTAGACCACACTATTATTAAACAAAATGACTGCATATGTTAAAAATCCGGCAGTGTCACCTTCTTTCAGTCATATCTTGAAACAGGCCCCAGGTATTTACTTAAACGGTCTTATTCCTCTGAAGGATGGTGAGCTGTGGCGTTCCACAAGGTCTGTCCTTGGACCTCTTCTTTCTGTATTTTTATAAATGACCTACTGATGCACATATCTCACAATGATGTAAACTGTGATCTGTTCGCTGATGATAGTTCTCTTCACTGTAGTGATACAAATATCATGTCTGTTTCAATATCGTTACAACAAAGTATCTCTGATGTCTTAGAATGATGCAAACCCAAAACCGAATGGTCCTTAATCCGCACAAAACAAAATGTTGGTCCTAGCATCGAGACAGAAACATCAACGACAGCATCTTATGTTGAGCCTTTAAAAAAGAGGTGAAACCTTGATCGAGCGGTTACGAACACGTGTCTTAGGCGTGATCATTGATGATAACTTTATATGACAATCACTATAAATCATTTTTTGCAAACAGTTGGCTCGCAATTTGTTTTTACTCATTAAACTCAGTTATTATGTTGACCCACACATCCGGAAATTATTTTGAAGCCTTGCCTTTCTCACATCAATATTGCGTCCACTGTCTGGAGTGGGTGCCAGTGAAAAAATCACATAAAAAGATTTAACTCTATGCATAGACGGGGAATTAAGATGATTCTTCCCGACAAGTCTCTTATAACCACGGGTAAATTCGCAAAAATAATGTTGTTACCCCCTGCAGAGCCAACTGACCTATAATAAGGCAGTACTAATGTTTAAAGTCCTTTCAAACATGGCGCCAACATATCTTTCTGGTTTATCTAAATGGCAACACACGGATGATTCAAATAATTACATTTTACCACGTGTCCGCATTGATTTGTTTAAAATCTAGTTTTGCATTTTTTGGTCATCTGGGTGGAACTCTCTTCTACGTCTGCCAAAACATGTCAATCACTGCCGTCCTTCAAATCAGCAATACTTAAAAATTTACTGGAACAATAAATCTAACCTTTTGATCATAGTCTCAACGCCCTGCTTTTAGCTTGCCTCTATATAAATAATGAAATGTGTGTGTGTGGGGGGGGGGGGGGTGGATGTGGTTGTGCGCTTGCGTATGCGTGTATGTTGTGGGGCGTGTGCATGCATGTGAGCGCAAAGTGAGCGAGCGTGCGTACGTGTCTGATTGTGTTAGTGTAATTTTGCAAAGGGAATTTTGTTGTTGTTGTTGTTAAATTTTATAATTTCTTTCTTTTTAAACTATTGTTATTGTTAATATTATAATGTTGCTATATTCTTATTGTTTCTGTCATTTTTAAATTGTGCAGTTGTTTAGTTGAATTTTGTAGAATAGCAAGGAAAGATTGGAAGATTAGGCACTGCTGAAATTTTTATCCTTGAGTAATAAAGTTTTTGAGTCTTGAGTCTTGAGTCTTCTCTCTCTCTCTATCTCTCTTCTCTCTCTCTCTCTCTCTCTCTCTCTCTCTCTTTTCTCCCCTCTCTCCAAAAACTACAGCGTCAGCGGATTCTTTTATTCCCACAAGACATGACAATTTGTTTTAGTCTTTGCTCCAGATTCACATCTTGTCTCTTCTCAACCCCCCCCCCCCCCCCCCCCCCCCCCCCCCCCCCCCCCCCCCCCCCCCCCCCCCCCCCCCCCCCCCCCCCGGCCCCCTTTCTCTTCCGTTCCTTACCACACCAACCTTGTTCACTTTCATTTCCAGCCATCTCTTTTTCTCTCTCATAGTGCATGCACGCGTGCACGGGAAAAAACTCCTCATGAACCAAAAAATAACGCAGTGACGGCGTACACATAACCCTGTGAATGACCTTTTTCCCACCAAAATGTCATCTGCGGCAGCCTGGTGGTTTGACTGTTTAAATTCAACGCTAATTATTGTCATTTAGAGTGTACTAAGCTCGGAGGTTTCGGTTCTCACCGTTGATATAAAGTAAAATCCACTTAGCTAAAAGGGATTACGCGCACGCGTGCGCAACGGTTTCAACGTCAAAAAGGGCACAAAAAAAAACAACAAACAAACAAAATTATAATATTACCATTCAGGTTTTTGCGTTGTAGATTTAAAATGATCCCACCCTTTTTTTACATGTCATACTGCCTGTTCGCTATCAGTTACAGTTCACAACGTCACATCAAATTGTCGATGTTAGCGCCCTGGTTGTCTTTTCTTCTTCTCTCCTTGATGGGCCAAATTTTTCGTCCTTACAGGAATCAACAAATGTCTAACCTCGGAATGGATTACAAAGTGAATGGATTTCACCATGGACATCTTTCACTTTCTCGAAAAAACCAACTAACATTCGGCAAAAAAAGAAAGCATAGCTTTGAAGTCTCCCAAATTCCTGCAATCCCCGGATTTTTGTTTCGCGTCTCATTTTAAGGATTTAAAAATTTCTTGTATTGACCACGTTGGGGCTGGGCAAGAACACATACGCAAGTAAAAGCGGTGCATCTTGTTGGGTCTTTCAGGCTCTTACCTTGTATGGTATCGCTTTGTCGAACCAGGAAAAGAGCCTATCTGTGCTTCAGGAGACTTCAGTGCTCGTGTTGCGTCTTTCCAGTCATCTGGCCGAAACACCAGCTGTTCCAACAGACAGAATATGAAATCAGTATCATCTCGGCACAGTCCTTCGACTACACAACAGCTGTGGGTGCTTAGTCTGCGCTGCTCATAGCTCATGGACTTCACCTGGTGGCTGGAACCAAAGACTGTGACCCTACGACTACACAACAGCTGTGGGTGCATAGTCTGCGCTGCTCATACCTCATGACCTCACCTGGTGGCTGGAACCAAAGACTGTGACCCTACGATACCAACAGCTGTGGGTGCTATAGTCTGCATCTGCTCATACCTCATGACCTCACCTGGTGCTGGAACCAAAGACTGTGACCCTACGCTGCTCATACCTCATGACCTCACCTGGTGGCTGGAACCAAAGACTGTGACCCTACGCAGGGTCACGGCATTCTGTGACGTGACTACGGTGCCTGATGCACACACCCTGTTATGTTGATAACAAGATCAGAAATGTGCATACACCATTCTTCACCCACACCGACCCCACACCACATCTTCGCTTTCCTTGCTAAGAAGGTAGTTGTACCAGTAGTATTAGTATTAGTAGTGGCATAGCAATAGTAGTGGAGGTAGTAGTATGTAGTAGTAGTAGTAGTAGTAGTTAGTAGTAGCAACAACAGCAATAATAGTAGTAGAGGTAATAATTGTTGTTGTTGTATTTGCACATGTAGCAAAAACAGCTTACTCTTGAGATTCCAGGTATTTTCCATGGCCACATAGTTGCTGGGTACATATCCCTCTCGGCCATCGGCATGTCGGGCCAACCACAGGATTCGTCTGATGTGTCATCAAGCAGGTCCATAAAGTCCCCTTGCTGAAATGCAGGTTTCCCTCCATATGTGGTTCATAGTCGTACAGCGCCCTCAGTATGCGTTTGCCAGCTGTCAGGAACAAAGAGATAATATATACGCATGTCTCCCTCCATCTGTGGTTCACAGTCGTGCAGCGCCCTCAGTATGTGTTTGCCAGCTGTCAGCAACAAGAGTAATATATACCGCATGTCTCCCTCCATCTGTGGTTCACAGTCGTGCAGCGCCCTCAGTATGTGTTTGCCAGCTGTCAGCAACAAGAGATAATATACCGCATGTCTCCCTCCATCTGTGGTTCACAGTCGTGCAGCGCCCTCAGTATGTGTTTGCCAGCTGTCAGCAACAAAGAGATAATATATACGCAGGTCTCCCCATCTGTGGTTCACAGTCGTGCAGCGCCCTCAGTATGTGTTTGCCAGCTGTCAGCAACAAGAGATAATATATCCTTTCACTTCTAGCTCATGTATGACTTCCTTATTGTACGGAACTCCTACAACACAAAGTAGCCTGTCATTGGTAAAAAGACGTTTCATATCTATTTGATATTTGCACGCCCAATGAAAATACACACACACACACACACACACACACACACTCGTACACGGACGCACGCACGCCGAGCGCGCCGTGGTTTATGTTATGTTGTCTAGGAGTTATGTAGATGGCTATTACCCCTTTGTTACGTGACCCCAAACGGGCCCCCTAAAAATTTCGATTGCATTAAAATCGCATTTTTTCCCTAAGTTATTGATGAACTCCCACAGTATTTTCTGCTTATCTGTCCCCCTATCACACTTCGGGGTTTCCTCATCATCTTCTAAAAAATTTTGAAATTCCTGGCGCTTTTTAAGAAGGGGGTAAAAGGGCATTTGCTTTAGTCCCCCTCTTTGGGGAAATTCTTTTCCTGCGCTTCTGCCCCGCCCACATTCTACTTTCCCATCGATTTAAAAAAACATATTTTCTTTAGGAAAACCCTTCTTCAACCAAATATTAAATGTTGTTTTTTTTTCGACCTGCCCCTGTGTGGTGTGTGTGTGTTGTGTGGGGGGTGTGGGCGCGCGTGAGGGGTTCTCCCCTGATGAGCTGACCCACAAAAGGCTTCGGAGCGGGAAATAAAAATTTATCTCCCCCTTAAAAAGGGGTTTGCAAGGGTTCCTTATCGCGGGAAGAGTTTTCATATTGTAATATATTTTCTTAATTTCTTTTTCCCTGTTTCCCCATCTTAAAATCCCCCACCCCCCCCCCACCCCCTTTAGCCCAAAACGTTCCCAAAGTCTTACTTTTAGACAGCTCAGTTGTTGGCCTACGCTTGTTTTTTTTTCTCTCACTATTAGATTGTTCGTCTTTTATTTGTCTATTTTTTCAATTTTAAAAGGGGCTGTGCCATCTTAATTAAAGTTACTCGTTTTAGTTTTTTAGGGGAGAAAAAAAATACCCCACTTATTTACTTTTATCGTTTACTTTTCCCCTCCCTCATTTCTTTTCCCGATATATGTATATATATATATTTTATTTAAAAAATCCCCCCCCCCCACCCCACCCCCTCCCCCACTTGCACTATTATAAATCGACCACAATTTTGAAGATGGAGAAACGGGAACATGAAATTACGAAAATATGTTCAGATTGAAAATTTCCCTACTGCATAAGCAACCATCGCATCCCTTTTAAAGGAATTATTTGTATTCCGCTCCGAGGCCTTTGGGTCCGGGGGTGGGACTCATCGGGGAAGACACGTCTGGTTTTTTGCGGCCCCCCTAGTAAATGAACACACCACAGTCCAAAATACGGGGTGTTCTCACCCCAAAGGGTGAAAAAAAAAAACCAGTGCCCCCCCAAAGCAGCCAGCAAAAGGGGAAAAGGGGAAAAAAAACAAAAGGGGGGGAGGAAAAAAAGGCTAAAAAATTTTAAAAAATTTTATGCAGATATATAAAAGTGGGGGAAAATCTTTGAGTACGTTGAGGATCCACCCAAAATGCAAGGGAATAAAAAGACAAACCCCACAGACGGAAAAAACAAATACAAAAAACCCTCTTTTAATCAAACAAAATGGGAAAATAAATGGGCGGGGAACGTTACGAAAAACCGAAAACAAGGGGGGTATTTGTTGCCCCCATAAAAAATAACACAAGTAATTTTTAAAAACTTAAATAAACAGACAAATACACAGACAACAAGCAATGTGGGGGGGGGGGGGGGGGGGGGGGAACAAGGCAGGCAACAACTGAATGTCTTAATAGAAAAGATTTGGAAAAGTTTTGGACTTAAGGGGGGGGGGGGGGGATTTGAAGGGGGAGAACCTGGGAACATAAAATTACAAAAATATGTTACAATTGAAAACCTTCCGCTGCATAACGAACCATCGCAATCCTTTTGAAGGCAGATTATTTGTATTGTCTGCTCCGAGGCCTTTCTCCGCTGGGTTGGGGCCCTTTTCAGGGGGACCGGCTGGTTGTGTCTGCGCCCCTGGGTAAAATTGAGACAACCCCGTCCATTTTATTGTGGTGTTCCCCCCCCAAAAGGATGCAAAAAAGAACCCAATAGCCCCCCCAAAAGGGGGTGCTTTTGCGCAATCTTACGTTCAAAGCACTACATTATTACCCCTACACCAATAACTACGTGTGTAAACCATACCCCCTTTAAGACTACGTGTCTTATCCAAATTGACCTGTATCAAAGGCTATTCGTTCTTTCTTAGAACTACGGTCTATATCGCTATCCCCTTTTGTCTACAGCAGAAAAGAAAAAAAAAAGTGCCCGGGCCCCCGTTTGTATGGGGAGTGTAGCGCAATCCTAGGGTAATGTCAGTGGGTCCCCATTAGGGGGGGCGATATTTTCCCCCCGTCTTTTTCCCCCCATTCTTTTTCCCCCAGGTCTATTTTCCCCCCCAGGTCTATGTTCCCCCACCCCCAATTTTCCCCCCGGGTCTATGTTCCCCCCTTTTTCCCCCCAGGTCTATTTTCCCCACCCCATTTTCCCCCCGGTTCCTATTTTCCCCCCCCACCCCCTTTTTTCCCGTTCTATTTCCCCCCCCTATTCCCCCAGGCCCTGTTCCACCACCTCCCTACCGTGGTCGTGTCCTCGTGTCGTCTGCCCGGTTTATATACTTTTTTTCAGAACCCAAAGTTTATCCTGACAGATATGTTGCAATTTACTTTTATTTTTAAAACCCCAAAGAAGAGACGGCTACTTTAATTGTTACAAGATTGTTTGATCCTTTTTTCGCGTTTTTCTGTATTTGGGACAGGGTCATTGTTACCTTAATTTGTTGTTCTTTACAGTTCTTTAGTTAATGGTCAGTCACGCTGTTCCTAGAAACGGGGGGGACCCTTTAAATTCCCATCCGATATTGGGGAGGGTTTTGTGCGTCAAATATTTTTTTGTAAAATTTTTCTTTCTTATTCCCTCCCCCCTCCGCTTAGGGCCAGACCCCCGGGCCAAAGGCCCAAATACAAAAAAAAAGGTTCCGGTTCAAGTTTTTTAAAGCGATATTGAAATTACCAAAATACAAAAACGAAAAGAGAGAGGAAGAAGAAAGGAGGGGGAGAGAGAGGGGAGAGAGAGAGAGAGAGAGAGAGGAGAGACGACAACAGACAGACAACAGACAGACAGACAAGGAAGAGAAAGAAAGAGTAATTAAGAGAGAAAAAGACGAAGACAGATAAAATTAAAAAAGAGGGAACAAGGGGATGGGAGCAGAGGGATTCAAGAGACGAAAGAGTAAAATTAAAAAACCTCTCTTTTCCTCTCTCTCTCTCTCTCTCTCTCCTTTTTCCCCTCTCTCCTCTCTCTCCCTCTCCCCGGGAGGGCGGGATTTTAAAAAACTGAGCTTATTCCATTACCCTTGAAAATAAAAATTCGTTCTTTCGTTCGTTCTTTCAACAAGGTGGGCAGAAGGCATTGTCCCAAAAAACATATCAGTTTTAAATTTGATGAGAATGGGGCCTGGTTTCATACAAAAATCAGCGCTCCATGCGCATTCAAATTTTTCATCAGTAGAGTTATTGCCACTAGTGCAAAAGAAAAAAAATAGAAAACAAAACACACAAAAAGTAGGAGCACTCCACTGGGCTAAAGGACAGTAGCCAAAAAGGACGAAAAGTTACCTTCGGCTTCTTTCCCTTCTTTGCCATCATAAGATAAAAAAAAAATTTGTCCATTTTGAAGGGGCGTATTTTTTTTAGCTACTTTTCGTTATTCTTGGGCCAAAAAAAGGGTAGATTTTTGAAATACTAGTGCTATTGTACATGCAAAGCGAAGACTCTCTCCTCTCTTCTCTCTCCCCTCTCCTTCCCCTCTCTCTCTTCTCTCTCTCCTCAAGTATTTATTCGGGGATTCCATAAAAATTTTTTATGGAGAAAAACAATAAAAAAACAAAACAAAGAAACAAACAAAAAAAAACAAACAAAAAGAACCCTTATTTTTTTAAAAATTCAACTCTGTGACACCTAATTGGAATGAAGAGAAGAAAAAAGGAGGAGAGAAAAAGGGGAAGAAAGAGAAGGGAGGGGGAGAGAGGGGAGGAGAGGAAGAGGGGAGAGAGGAGAGAAGAGAAGAAGAGAGAGAGAGAGAGAGAGAGAAGAAAAGAAACCCCCGAAGGGCTGGGAGGCCCAGAGAAGCACTGTTTTCCCCTGCCTTTAGAGCAGTCCTGTCCACCCTTGGAGGCCCGCCTGGTTGACGGGGTACAGGCACGCGCAGGGCATCCATTAAATATCAAGGGCTTAATACTCCTGAACAAGGGAAAACAATACGGGGTGCAGCTCATAACACCTTTTAAAGTACATCCCTGGTGTACCGCCCCTATTTCATCTGCAGAGCCCCCCCGGCAAAAAAAAACACACCCTCCCGCTCCACGGGGAGTTGAAGCAGTGCCACTCCGGGCACAGCCTGCTTTCGCCATACGGGTTTTTGTGCCCCCAAGAGAGAATCCCAAAATTGTAGTCTTTCCCTGTCAAAAAGGACTTTCCCGGGGCAGGGGGGCTTTCCCCACCGTCACTGGACCCCTTTTTCCAGGAGATGAAGCGGAAATGCAAAAAAAATTTTTTCCGTCCGAAAATCGATTTTTTTCCCAATGAAAATTATTTTCATGTAAATTTTTATCATAGGGGCCATAAACAATAACCAGGGGCAAAAAGCCTGATATTTGAAATTTTGAACCCGGGTTTTTATTTTTTACCTAATATGATTTTTTAAATAATTTGACATTAAATTGATTTTTGGCCCCTTTTGATTTCGGGGGGGTTGTTAATTTCGGGATATTTTACCGGGGATTGATTTCTTGGGAGTAATTTTTCACATAAAACGATTTTGTATATAAAATCGATTTTGTGAGATCACCAAACACTTTCCGGGCCCAAAAAAATTTTTTAAGAAAATCAAATTTTTAAGCAATTATTACCAAAAAGGCCCCAAAAAATGAAAAACCCGGGCAAATAAAATTTGAACGATTTCGGGGCCCGGAGTATTACACCCAACATTGATTTTTGGAAATAGTTTGCACATAAAAAATTTTTTTCGGCCCATTATTGATTGGTGGACCTTTATGATTACCGGGGTAAATTTTCACCTGGTTTTGATTGTTGGGGCCCTTTTGGGAATAATTTTCCCCCAAAAAATCATTTTTATACTATGAAAATTGTTTTCGGCCGGAAATAACTTTAATTTCACGCTTTACAGGAGAGGAGGGGAGAGAGAGGAGAGGGGAAGAAGAGAGAAGGAGGGGAGAGAGAAGAGGAAGAGAGGAAGGGGGAAAGAGAAAGAGATTTTATTTTGTTTATCTGTATGCCTCAAAAAATCCAACGTGCAAAAAAGAAATTAAATAGAGAAGAGAGAGAGAGAGAGAGAGAGAGAGAAGAGAGAGAAGAGAGAAAAAAAAAAGAGAGGGGAGAAGGAGGGGAGAAGAGAAAAAGAGAGGAGAGGGGAAGGAGTTTAACTTATTTTACCAGTTTACGTTCTTAGGTGAAGGAAGGAAGAGAGAGAGAGAGGAGAGAGGAGAGAGAGAGAGAGGGGAGGAGAGAGGAAATTGCATTGTGCACGTGCCGCGTGCGCGCGCGCCCCCAAAATACACACCGCACGCCCGCACGCCGCACGCCCCCCACACCCCACACAACAACACCCACAAACGCGGGGCACACACCACACACACACACACACACACACACACACCACTGAATTCTTTGTAATTTGTTTCATCTTTTTTTTTTTAATTTGTAGTGTTAGAGGACATAGAGGACTAGCGATAAAAAACGGGTTAAACGAGTGGGTAATCATCAAAAGTTGTATGGTCAAGTTATGAAGGGAAATCGTCTTGCGAAAAACTGTATATATCGGGGAATGTCGTTGGGTGTAATTGTGTTTCCCTAGAGCTTTAGCCCGTTGTGATATGACACGTAGTGATTACGGGATGTCCCCCCCCAAAAGCAGGGAGCGAAAAAGTAGTAATGAAAACAAAAAAAAGTGTGGGGAGGAAAAAAAGTTTGCGGAAAAACTAAAGACATTTTAATGTTTAATTTACTTAAGAAAACTTTTCAGAACTCGTTTAGGGGTAGGGGGGGTTTGGAAGGGGGATGAAAAGTTGGGGTGGGGATGGGGAAAGTTTTGCTCAGATTCTTTTAATTTTTTGGAAATAATAATAAAACTTAACAGAAAAAAAAAACAAAAAAAAACCCTAGGGTTTTTCACATTGACATGGAAAAAAATGTGTTTTAAAAAAACCCAAAAGTATTTAAACTTTTTTCATAAGAAAGGGGGGAAAACCTAATGCTGAACGTGTCATGCTGCCACAAAACAAATAATGTTTCCCGAAGTTTCAAACATTCGATTCTTTTTGTTTTGTTTTGTTGTTGTTGTTGTTTTCACAAAAAACTGAAAAAACTTGCCCAAAAAACCCCCGAAAACGTTTGGGGTACGAATTTTTTAATAAAAGTAAAAAATTTATTAGCATCCCTTTTTTTTTGAAAAAAAAATGTTGCTCTTGAAAAGATTGCCGAATTCATCGAAATTGCTTGATTTACTGGGGGCCCGCAAAAATACGACACCACATGCCTCCGCAGCCTTAAAACCGATGTGTCCCCCTATTTGCCCCGGGGCCCTTGGCAGGCCTCCCATGGAGTAGCAAGGTTTCAAACGCCCGGAGTCCATCCCACTCTGGGTCCCCGCCCAGCTCACCCGACCGTTTCAAAGGGGGCCTGCAGGGGGCAGATGGCCAGGGCAAAGCGGGCCCAAAGTTCTGCCCGGAGAAACGCAGTGGGGGCTCTTGTGGGGTGGGGTCGGATTATCTTTCTGGGAAAACTGCGCTCCGGGCTGGCCCAAAAGCGGGAGACGGGGGTTCTCAGCACCCCGCTGGACTGTTTGGGATTCACTGGTTTTCAAAACGTACATGGTGTCCGGGCATGACTAAAGCCCCCCCAAAACCCTCAGACTGCCCCCTCCCCCTCTATCGGCTTAAAAACGCAGCATTGGCGTAGCTTCCCCACACGCCCCAGCTACTTCCCGTCAGATAGATAACGCGAAAGCGACTTCCGTCAAGAACAGCACAGCCTAATGATGTGTGTCCCTGGAGATTGGTTGGCCCACTGCAGGCGTTGTCACGGGTCTACGGGTGAGGATGGGCCAACAGAGGGCGTCTTGCACTCAGCCCGGGTTCTTGAAACGTTTTTCCAGGGGCATGGACCCCCCGACCAAAAACCGCACTTTTTCTGGTGTAAGGGAAACGATTACGAAGTGAAGCTGTCGAATGTTTCGATCTGGGGTGGGGGAACACGAGGTTGGGCCTTCGACGCCCACCAGTGATGGAACCATTGCTGCCAAAAAGTTGGGATGCCTTTCAAATTTTAGATGACTGCACTTCAGTTGTCTGGCTGTCTCTCTCGATGACATACCCAACCCCCAACATTCCAAAGGGTCGTCGCGCGCATGACATCGCGGGATTGTTTTCGCACCACTCAAGGGGCGAAAGGGCAAAATGATACCTTTTCCGCGGCATGACTTTAAACCCCATTTTAACAAAAAAAGTGGGACTTCATTTTCGGGGCCCCTGGCAAAAAAAGGGGTTTTGGGCGGTTGCCGGGGCGCACACAAAGCGGCAAGGCGGAGAAAACCCAAACAGTGTGAAACTGTTTTCCCTTAAAAATTGTAAAATACCAAATCCAAAATACACATTTTTTTTTCCCAAAAGGGGAAAACGGAAATCAAAAAAGGGGGGTTTTTTAAGGTTTATTATTAAATTGTCGAAGTATAAAATCGGCCTTGAACACCCCCCCCTTAATTTTTTTCAGTTTTTTTTTGTCACCCCAAGCTTTCTCTGGTGAAAACAAGAGTCCTGTGGGTCTAGAAACATTTAATGATTTTTTCTATGGGATGCAAAGCCCCCTTCGCTTGATACAAAACCCGAATGAAGAAGGAAGACATTGCTGAACTCACCGGATGTGGGTATGTCGTTGACCTCTTCGGGTGCTGCACCGAGATTCGTGACATCCACCTTGTCATCACCTTGAGACGACCATCGGATTCGTGGCATCCACCTTGTCATCACCTGAGGACGACTTGGGTCACAGCTAACCCTTGTGCATAACATAATTACCATAGTCGTGGCAAATAAAAATGATATGTATCACCTTTTCCTATTATGTTATCTTTTGATCAATTATAAAATGATCTTCAATTACCAAGCTGACATCGTTATCCAAATTTTTACATAACCGTTCAGTGTCTTATGATGTCATTTTTTTTTCCTCAGACATTAATCTAATGACTATTGCTTCTGATCGTTTTAGTGTCAAATATAGGCCTATAGGTCATACAAAACGTTTACATAATATAGGCCTATAGGCCATACAAAACGTTTACATAATATAGGGGCCCATAGGTCATACAAAACGTTTACATAATATAGGCCTATAGGTCATACAACACGTTTACATAATATAGGCCTATAGGTCATACAACACGTTTACATAATATAGGCCTATAGGTCATACAACACGATTACATAATATAGGCTTATAGGTCATACAACACGTTTACATAATATAGGCCTATAGGTCATACAACACGTTTATATTAATATAGGCCTATAGGTCATACAACACGTTTACATAATATAGAACTATAGGTCATACAACACGTTTAAATAATATAGGCCTATAGGTCATACAACACGTTTACATAATATAGGCCTATAGGTCATACAAAACGTTTACATACTATAGGCCTATAGGTCATACAACACGTTTACATAATATAGGCCTATAGGTCATACAACACGTTTACATAATATAGGCCTATAGGTCATACAACACGTTTACATAATATAGGCCTATAGCTCATACACACGTTTACAAAATATAGGCCTATAGGTCATACAACACGTTTACATAATATAGGCCTATAGGTCATACAACACGTTTACATAATATAGGCCTATAGGTCATACAACACGTTTACATAATATAGGCCTATAGGTCATACAAAACGTTTTACATAATATAGGCCTATAGGTCATAAAAACACGTTTACATAATATAGGCCTATAGGTCATACAACACGTTTACATAATATAGGCCTATAGGTCATACAACACGTTTACATAATACAGGCATATAGGTCATACAACACGTTTACATAATATAGGCCTATAGGTCATACAACACGTTTACATAATATAGGCCTATAGGTCATACAACACGTTTACATAATATAGGCCTATAGGTCATACAACACGTTTACATAATATAGGCCTATAGGTCATACAACTCGTTTACATAATATAGGCCTATAGGTCATACAACACGTTTACATAATATAGGCCTATAGGTCATACAACACGTTTACAAAATATAGGCCTATAGGTCATACAACACGTTTACATAATATAGGCCTATAGGTCATACAACACGTTTACATAATATAGGCCTATAGGTCATACAACACGTTTACATAATATAGGCCTATAGGTCATACAACACGTTTACATAATATAGGCCAATAGGTCATACAAAACGTTTACATAACATAGGCCTATAGGTCATACAACACGTTTACATAATTAAGGCCTATAGGTCATACAAAACGTTTACATAATATATGCCTATAGGTCATACAACACGTTTACAGAATACAGGCCTATAGGCCATACAAAACGTTTACATAATATAGGCCTATAAGTCATACAACACGTTTACATAATATAGGCCTATAGGTCATACAACACGTTTACATAATATAGGCCTATAGGCCATACAAAACGTTTACATAATAAGGCCTATAGGTCATACAACACGTTTACATAATATAGGCCTATAGGCCATACAATACGTTTACATAATATAGGCCTATAGGTCATACAACACGTTTACATAATATAGGCCTATCGGTCATACAACACGTTTACAGAATACAGGCCTATAGGCCATACAAAACGTTTACATAATATAGGCCTATAGGTCATACAACACGTTTACATAATATAGGCCTATAGGTCATACAACACGTTTACATAATATAGGCCTATAGGCCATACAAAACGTTTACATAATAAAGGCCTATAGGTCATACAACACGTTTACATAATATAGGCCTATAGGCCATACAACACGTTTACATAATATAGGCCTATAGGTCATACAACACGTTTACATAATATAGGCCTATAGGTCATACAACACGTTTACACAATATAGGCCTATAGGTTATACAAAACGTTTACATAATATAGGCCTATAGGTCATACAAAACGGTTACATAATATAGGCCTATAGGTCATACAAAACGTTTACATAATATAGGCCTATAGGTCATACAAAACGTTTACATAATATAGGCCCATAGGCCATACAAAACGTTTACATAATATAGGCCTATAGTTCATACAAAACGTTTACATAATATAGGCCTATAGGCCATACAAAACTTTTACATAATATAGGTCTATAGGTCATACAAAACGTTTACATAATATAGGCCTATAGGTCATACAAAACGTTTACATAATATAGGCCTATAGGTCATACAAAACATTTACATAATATAGGCCTATAGGTCATACAAAACGTTT
>CM031606.1:3217821-3275321 GCA_018398815.1 Conus ventricosus
AGAGAGAGAGAGAGAGAGAGAGAGAGAGAGAGAGAGAGAGAGAGAGAGAGGAGAAAGAAACAGTTCACAGTCTTAGTCTTTTTCAGTCTCCGTATCCCTAAAGCGTTGCGCCTTCACAAACGAAATCGAAAGAGTGGAAGGGTGCACAGAGGAATGGAGAGCGAAAAAATGTGTTAATCTCGTTACTCCCTTCTTTAAAAAAACTAAAGTAGTGAAGATGATACCATAAAAAGAACTACGCTGCAGTGCATCACAATTACCAAACAGCATTTTGTGATAATACTCGAAAGGAAACCAGCCAATTGAGAAAGCATGAATGATATCGCGAAAAGGATCGCGCGCGTCTATTCCTGCGTAAATAAATCTGGAAGACGAGAGGGATAAATATTTACCGAGAAACTGTGATCATTGGAAATAAAGTTTATCTCAACAGATATTTGAAACGGAGTAGCATATGGGCTTCAAATATTGTATAAATAGATGTCGTTGCCTGCGTTTTTTTAAAAATACTTATACACATTTTCCCTATAAGATTATGTGATAATTTGATTCAGCGTAGCTCTTCTTATGGTCTTGTCGGTGACACCAAACATTACTTTTAAGACATCGATCTTCTATGAACGTCAAGATTAGTTAGAATATAATTCTCAATCTTTCTCCAAAATAACAAGACGGAAGGACATTCGTAAAAAAATGTTCTATCACGTCGACTATATCTTTACAGTATGAACATTGTGTATCTTCTCTAACTTTCATCTTGAACAACATGATGTTAGTTGGATTTTATGTTGTGCACAATTTTCCAGTGTAAAAGACGGAGTCTAGTTTCTTTTGTTGCTTGTATGGCAATAGTCCATATCTGTTGAGTGACATCAATGTTAAATAATCTTTTCCAGAAGCCAACCGCACATGGCTGAGTGTACTTATTTTCAATTATTTGTTTCCGAAATCCACTTTGCTAAACAGGCTTTTACCACAGAATGTGGGAAAGTTGAGGAATCTCGGTCATGAGCGGGTCGTTGATCAAGGTGAACACGCACAAACCTGCCCACCGCACTGCACACAACATTATACTCCAGCAGGCGACTTGCTGAATTCCCAATATACAACTATTTCATCAAAAGACTTTAGTTCGTTGTTGATGGTTAGCATATCTTCCACGCATAATATATTTTTCTTAATCCATTGTTTAAAAAAGAGAACATTGCCTGATATTTTATGGTACTATTATTCCAAATTACCCTAGACGCTGGTACTTGTAAATGATTATTGTTATCTAACCAAGTGCATAGCACCGAGTTCCAAAAATGTGATTTGATAAGTTCCAGTCCTTTACATTGCTTACTTTTATGGTTGCATAGAACAAATACACTTTTCACCAAATTCTAAGAAATTGTTTCTTGCTATAACGCCACCACTTATTATTTGTGCATTATCTGTGTCTTCTTTTGAGCTTACCTTGACTCCCCATTGTAACAAACATGCATTTTGAAATTCTTTAAATCTATCATCTTAATCCCCCCCATATCCGTTTCGTGACACAACACTGTTTCTTTTTACTTTTTAAACACGCTTTTTGTTGCAGTCCTTTTTCTCCATACAAATCTATATAATAATCTATTGATCTCATTAATTACATACTCTGGTACAACTATCGCTTGCATTATGTAAACCCACTGCGAGATTAAAAATGTTTTTACGATACTTACTTTGCCCATAATACCAAATTTCTTTCTCCCATATAGAGATCAACCGTCTGCAATTTTCAATTCTACCCACCCAGTTTCTCTTCCAATATTAGATGCACCTGTGCTGTTACTAAGTATATACCTAATATCTTTATTTTACTTTTTAATGTAAATCCATAACTTTTGTCTACAATTTATTTTGCTACCTAACCACATTGCTTCCGATTTATTTCTGTTTATTGTCAAACCTGATATGAACGAAAAGCTTTCAAATAATTCAAGCGCTATTCGCATATCGTTTTCGTCTGCTAAAAACAGTGTTATATCATCAGCGTAAAGAGCCAGTAACAAAGGACATGTCTCCTGAGTACTGTCATTACATTTAATTTCAATGCCCTTGACTTCCGAACCGTTCCGTAATCTAATTGCCAATAGTTCAAGGACTAAAACAAAGGCTAACGGAGAAAAGGGACAGCCTGCCTGATTCCTGATTCCACTGCAAACGATTCGAAATCCATCCGCAATAGTTTATACAGCTTATCGAATCGGTCATCAATATTTCTACCCAGTTAACAAAACCTCCCCCAAAACCGAATAATTTAAACGCGTTTAACATGATTCTTTGGAAATAGAATCGAAAGCATGGAAATAATCAACAGTTATTAATAGTCCTGGTTTGTTTCGTGACGCAGTGTTCGGTGACATCATCAATTAGACGTAATAATGTGGACACACGTCTTCCTTTATGTATCCTACTTGGTCATCACATATTAAAGAATCAATGACACTACCCAGATCGCGCCGCTAGACTTTTAGCTAGGAGTTTATAATCAACATTTGTTAACGATATTGGTCGCCAATTGTTGAGATCATTTCTTGATAAACCTTTTCCCTTATGTATAAGAGTTATTACGGCCTTTCGTTGAGTTGAAGACATGCTCCCCGAAGTAAATGCGGTCTTAAAAGATTCCATTACGTATTTACCTATCCGACCTCAAAATACTTTATAGAATTCAACGGTAATCCATCAATGCCAGGACTAGAGCCATTTTCATTCCTTTCAATGCACTCGTAATTTCTTGCTCTGAAAGATTACCATCGCAGTAAGCTTTATCATTAGCAGATAGAGAAGGTAAATTAACGCCACGCAGGAAGGCCTGTGTTCTTTGTAGCATATTATCACTATTTATCTTTTTGGGGTGTATAAATTCTTAAAATAGTCTCTTTGTGCGGTTAAAATGTTTTTTGTCCCTTGATCTCACCCCGTTTGCCTTTTTAATATTTTCTATGATCTTAGAGTTTGCTCTTGCTTTTCTAAACTAAGAAAGAACTTAGAGTTTTTTTCCCCCTGTCAATCCACTGAACTCGAGCCCTTACTGAGCTGCACGGGCTTTGCTAGTTTCTTCTAATTCTAATTTTAATTTTACGAGCTCTCTTTTACGCAGAGTTTCCTGGCAGTCTGGAAAAAGTGCTGAGGGCACTATCGAGTGTATTCAAATCTGCATTTAGTCGTGCTAATTTATTTCTGTTTAACAATGCTTTTTCTTTTGAAAATTTGATTGTGCATTCTTTGATTTTGATTTTTAATAGCTCCCAAGTTATCTGATTATCATCTTCAGGTCTTTCAAAAGTGTCTAAAATATGATTTATGTAATTAACATAGTTTATATCCAAAAGAAGGGATCCATTAAATTTCCAATACCCTTTACCATGTACAACATCAACGAACTTCACCAAAACACAACAACCTTTGTGATCTGAGAAAGACACACTCTGCATAGTACTCTGCACTACATTTTCAAAAATAGGTGAACTGGTCAGTATATAATCCAGTCTTCTTGCAATAAATGGGTTAATTCTAGACCAGCTAAATTCTTTCTCTTCGTTGTGAAACATTCGCCCTGTGTCATACAGGTCACAATCACTCACCAATCTGTTAAATCTCTGTACAGTATGCTGGTCGTGATAATCACCACTTATCACATCATACTCATTACTCAAGACAGTGTTGAAATCTCCACACACAATAAGGTTACTGATATTTAAATTTTTTATAAAAATCTTCTAATTTATCGAAGAAATTATGCTTTTCCTGTAAACTATTAGGGGCATAGATATTTACCACAATCATCTGTTCTCTCCTGTAGTGATTTTCAAGATTACAATTCTTTCAGATGCATACACTATTTCCGTTTCAGCTGACAAATTTTTCTTAATTAATATTACTAATCCACCGCTATGTGTACTTTTCTCAGTGAACATGAGCTTACCTCCCCATTCTTTTTGCCACTGTTCACTTACAGCTGTGTTAATATAAGTTTCCTGCAGACAGATGACATCGTACTCGTTTTTTTTCAAAACCTAAAGACGCGTTTTTCTTTATTATTGGATCTTATCCCTCTGACATTTACAGAAAAAACATTTAAAGAAGATAAAGCCACGTTGCAGGGTTCAACGAACAAATGACCATAAGACGCGTAGAAAATCGTACAACCGTGTCATCAGTCGTGTCCGGGCCCCGTCACTGTTTTTCAGTCGCTGTATGAGGGCGGAAATCTTGGCAGCTTTTCTGTCACGTGGGTCGGTCAAAGTGGGGAATCCCCTTCTGTTGACCATGGCCGTTTTGGAGTCTCAGAACGCGACCGGGGTTTAAAAAACCAGTTTCGACTGACGTGTCAAAAGCCCTTCCTTTGCTTTCAACAGATCATTTTCCTTCTTTTTCATTTCTTCTCTCTTTTGGGTCTGCTGCTTCTTTTGTATTTTCCCTTTTCAACGCATCGGGCAGAGCACAAGTTTGAATGACAGTCCCTTTCATTATCACTCTCACCTTTTTTTTCTCCCTTTTCCTGACTAAGTTCCCTCTCAGTGTCACTCACGTTAGGTTCTTTCTCTGCAGTGTCATGGCGTCAGAGGCCGTGTCACTGTCGTCATCAGTGAGGAGTGTGTCAGGGTTTACAGATTGTTTCTGCGTTGAAACAACTGGAAGAGGATCCCACACTGACCCAACTTCATCATTGTGAGTCGGAATTTGGCAAACAGGATCCCCTTGCCGATGACCGGGTTGGAGACACGCTCTGCACGTGATAACAGACTCCGGACACTGCCTGGCCCAATGCCCCATTTTTAAGCAACGATTGCACTTCGTTACCCTGGCCTCTTTTTTCGGTTGTTCCTTGTGATAAAGGGTAGCAGTAAAATCCCCTACTTTACAAACCTTTCCAATGGTTTTCTGGGACGTTTTATGAAAATGAAACGTCTACCAGAGTAAAATCGGGTCAGCTTTCCATCTCTGTTCCTTACTTTTCCCATTATCAAAGGGGAGCGAAGAACAACTCCAGTTTCACAAGAGCTGACTCAATATCCGCTCCATCGCAAGACAAGGGGATATTCGATATCCAGACTTTAGTGGCAGGTCTTTCAGAGTCACCCTGTCCTGTGAGTATGAAAGGGTTCTTGTCGTACAAACGCAGTTCAACACCGCTAAGAGACAAACCTTCTATCAACAACTTACTTCGTGCTGTTCGAGTCGCTGGGTAGAGTCGCCATAATCCCGTATTTCCTGCGCGCCCACCATAGTTTCTCTGCCGCATATTCTTTCGGCTGCAACACAAATGTCCAGGGCCTGAAAGGAACGATTCTGATCAGAGCCAAAAGAATAAGGCAGGTCTCTTTTCAGCAAAAACACTGGTTCCACACGTGAATCCGCCATTTTGAAGACACGCACTGAACAGATTAATGTAGAGAGAAAAAAAAAACCACAAGAAAATGACAACCACACAGAATAACAAAAACCCGACCAGCCAAAATAAACAAAAGATACCAAACTTCTATTCAGTGAAGGGATATCACACCCAAACTAGCGGAATAGAAGAAATTCACAAAATATGAGCTGAACGGTGACACAGAAGAAAAAAAACAGCTGTCGACCTCGAAGCCTCGCTTTCGAATCTTGACTCAGTACCCTGTTTCTTTCATATTATATGGCCAGTGGATGTTCTCATACATGTTCATAAAAACATCTAATAATCATCAGCCCTACCGCCAGTCCTCTGACTCCATGCCACAAGATCGTTCATCAGAACAACTGTTTTTACGTGGATGCATTGTCAAGCATTGTGTATGGTAGACATTTTCTTTGGAGGTGTTCATATAATCCATGAAACTGAGAATTACAGATTTCAAATTTACATAAATAGTTCCTGAAGATTTTGTACCCGAATGACAATGCATAACTAAATGTTCAGCGGAAATACCTCAAGTACGAGTTCTCTTCAGAATGACTAATGCAACACACTGAAATACAAAACGATAACAGAAACACGCCAAAGATACGTCTGATTGTGGATAAAAGTCTAAACTTATCTCCTAAGAACAGTGGACATCCAATCAGTCTTACTTTTTATCGTGTGGCTCAGTGGAAATGAAGTAATCATCAAAAAAGGTGAACAGATGTTGGAAGGTTGGTCGCTTCTCTGGGTCCTCCCCAGCAGGACAGCTGCTGTTTATACACATGGTCGGGAGTAATCGACGACTTTGGCATGCGGTACCCACGCTTAACTCGTTCCAGCACCTCACGATTATTTATACCTGAAAACCAGGCAAGGCAATGCATGCTTAGTATTAGCATGTGTTTGTACTTGTTTGTTCGATGATCTCGGCGGCCACAATAGCTCAGTTAGTGGAGCGCCGGACTCGTGATCCAAGGTTGCGGACTGAATCTCCGCCGGGCCGTTTCGGAACGGGGAATTTTCCCTCGGAGTAAAAATTAGTACTGACTCCATTTCCCATACAGTCGTTCGAATGAGACTCAAACCGAGGTTCCGTTGTGAACGCACGCATAACATCTTGCACACACGTAAAATCCCATCACCAACTTTCGGAGCAGAAGGCCAGTTTGGCCGTTGGTATGGATGACACGTTATCCATAAACAGCACCTTCCCCGAAGATGGAGTATGGCTGCCTTAATGGCGGTATAATAAACGGGCATACACACAAAACACCACTCCCTTTGTTGGGTAGATTGGATTAATACTTGCCTGTCCATATAGGGGGGGTCCTCAGGAGGATCAGCCTGCATACGCAGAAGAAGTTCGTTTATTTCAATAAGCGTGTGATAGAAACATGGTCACCATGCTGATTATTACAGGAAAGAAAGAATTTTTTTTCTTAATTCAGAAGTTGTCGCACTAGGGGAACCCTGTGTCCTCTGCCTCTTCTTTCACCCCGTCTTCACTGAAACAATGTCATCAGCCTCAACCACGCAACATTCATGCCCAGGCCCAGCGTGAGACCAACAATGTTTCCTATGTATCCCTTTGGCCATACTTTGTAAAAAAAAAAAAATTAAAAAAGAAAGAAAAAAGAAGAAGAAGAAGAAGAAGAAGAAGAAGAAGAAGAAGAAGAAGAAAAAGAAAAACGAGAAAAAAAAAGGGATTTGGGTTCTCCGTCGCACATGCTGTCCGTTACACTGAGATGAATCCAACTCCTCCGACATTTCATCCAGCTGGACGCTGAGTGAAAGGTATGTTAACACGAGTTGGTTCTGATCTTTCGTTAAATCGATCCAGACAAAGAACAGGTCGACTGTAGCAGCAAATTCGACCTTGGTTACAAGTTCAGTCTTCAGTTACAGTAAATTATTCATAATCAATACAACATGGCTATCGCAACGGTCCCCAAACAAAAGGTGTCCTCAAACTCTTTCGGTGTTCTCTCAGATATCGTGGTTCTCTTGTGCTCTTAATTATTCATAGATCATCAAACTGAAAATTCAGGAAACACGATGCGAGATCACCAATCACTAAACATGCAGTATTCTACAATGGACTAGAATTATGACGTAGATGGAGAAATCAAAAGCATGGAACTTTCTAGAAGGACCGAGTACTATCACTTGTTACAACCAATGGTAATGTTTGGAACATTCAAGGACATTTATGGAAGCTTCTGGCACTTTCTGTCTTATTCTGCGACTTTAAAGAGACCACCGGAGTCGTTACGCAATGTGTGCATGCGTCATTTGATAAACATCACATCAACTTATCTATAAGGAGGGTGGGGGTGGGGGGTGGGGGTGGGGTCACCAAATCCCAAGATCTGTATATCTAAAACGACCGGTGATAATCGTAAATGGAATTGAACCGGTGTAACATAACCGTCCACTTAGGGGAAAAAAAGGTAGGGACGTTAGTAAACAGATTGCGTGTCATTTGAAAAAAAAAAAGAAAAAGAAAAGAAAACAAGAAACATGGCAACTATTCTCAAACTCCAATGAAAGGATCAGATAAGTCACTCCACCCTGCTGCTTATAAAGTCAGCTGCAACATCGTCACTTCCCATGACTGACTCGATTTTCACGTCGACGTTTCGCACATAGGCCTACATCACCCATCGCATCAGTCTGTCATTGATAGACTTAAGCTGGTTCAAATACGTGAGCGGGTGATGCAACACAAATTAACACCCTTCAACTTCACACTTCCTACAATGTCAAGGCCTTTTCAATCGTGGAATATTCCCTTCTGTCGAATTCCATGTATTGCTGATGTTGCTAATGGGAAACAGCTTTCTGTCATGTTCCAATGACGACAATAGATGATTCTATCCTCAGGATGTAGGTCATGGCAGGGTCAAGGCTTACATCCTGAGGACAGACGCATCTATTGTCGTCATTGGAGCAGTCTTAATGCAACATGACGGAAAGCTGTTCCCCATTAGCAACACCAGTTAAAAAATAAAAGAAAGAAAAAAAAGAAAGAAAGAAAACAAGATAATGTTGTTATATACACTGACGGTTCTGTCAGCAGATCTCATTTCTTATAGAACTACTTGAAAAAGGAGTCAGCGAGACACTTACACGGTGGATAGCAGCAGCACTACAGGAGCGAACCGTCATCCTACGATTTGGGGATCGGACGTCTGAGCCACATAGACTTTCTATTGCCTCAAGGTTCTCTCTCTTACAATGTTTACACCAAAGGCCTTGCAGACCTCAACAACAATTTGACAAACTGAAGCTGTCTGCCAGCCTCTCTTGTAATTTCTAAGACGTACCGATAGTTGTTCTGCCCCTGTGACTGATCTTCTTTCGTCCAAAGCTCTTTCAGGATATGCATGGGCTCTCTCTGGTTTCTCCTATACAGAAGCTCAAAGGGTTTTGTTAAAGGACTGAAACCCAGAACTTAAAATTAACATTCACTATATTTGGTTTTGGGATTTACTCTCGAATCACCGGGGAGGAGTGTGTATGTGTAAAGGGTTTGGGGAGAGGGGTAGGGGCGGGGAGGGGAGGGTCTAGATCTCTGCGTGTCTTGAGACCTTTTCAGACCACTGACCTGGATAGTGACGCGGAGATTCTTTCCATGGAAACAATCTGAGGAGGGGATATATAAGCGGTGATTTATCGATCGTGGGTTCAGTCGGCATTGCACACAAGCTCTCACTCACGCACGCACACACACACACACACACACACACACACACACACACACACACACACACACACACACCGCGCGCGCGCGCGCGCGCGCGCACGCACGCACGCACCGCACACACACACAAACACACACACACACACACACACACACACACACACACACACACACACACACACACACACACACTTCTACGAAACTGCTCGTATACAAACTTCCAATGATTATTGTAATACTGTCCTACAAATGTTGACAGAATTTCACAACATGCAAGTGACATCAAAAATCGAGCATGATGTTCATCAATGGAATCATGTAAGTAGATACATTCATGTAACTGATAGTAATATTTCTGAGGAATGATGAGAACTTCGTGGATTTCATCATATTCAAGTATGATGGTTCACGTGAATATGATGGTGGAAATGAGTAATGTTTCAAAAGAGTCATGTAAGTACACGTGCTTCATCAATTTCATGTTTCTAAATCTGTACAGTAGTGTTTCGGAATAATCGTGTAATATAAAGTGATATCGGATTTGTGTATAAGGATCTGAATGAATACAGTGAGGAAAAAAAAAAAGAACGGTTTCTGACAATTCATGTAAATAGTACATTTTTCATCACAATCGCGCTTGACAGACGTGTGTATTCCGTGCTAATCAGCAGCGGTTGTCACTTACCTCGATAAGGGACCTCTCCTCGTGTCATGACCTCCTGCAGCAGAATGCCGTAGGACCACACATCTGACTTGATGGTGAACGTGCCGGACAGTGCTGCATCAGGGGCCGTCCATCTGATGGGGAACGTGTCACCTGTGTACACACACACACGTCACCGGTTGGATTAAAACATTATATTTCTTATCTTGTTTATGCCCAACAGAACAACGGGGCTGGTGACAGAGACATGGACATCAAAGGTGCTCCTGTCTCAGTGTTCATCATGGCACCTCAATGGGCGATGACAGAGACATGGACATCAATGGTGCTCCTGTCTCGGTGTTCATCATGGCACCTCAGTGGGCGATGAACAGACAAAAATGCTTGGAAGAATTATATACCCTCCATGTACCCATGTGCGTGCCGGGTATTTTGTGTTTACAGACTGTACTGAATGCTGACAGGGATCACAAGATGTTTAACGTGCGTATTTGATCTTCTGCGTGCGTCAACACACGAGTAGGGGTTCAGCAACTGACAGGTCTGGGGACCAGAACAATCTCGCTCAACACGTAAGCCACTAAGTATGGCCGAGCCTCAAACCTGTACCCTCCAGACTGAGAAACGAGTGTTTGAAACAGGCAGCTTTGGCATTCGTCAATTAAACAAATCTAGTTACCGGGGAGACCGAAGCACACACACACACACACACACACACACACACACACACACACACACACACACACACACACACACACACACACATACACTTACAGGGTACTAGAAAGCATGTTTACAAAATGACACAACAGAAGAGGACTGATTTGAATGGAACGGAGAGACATAGAAAGGGTGATCGTTTAAAGAAATGAGAAGATAAGGAACAAGGAGTTTTCTGTCAAAGATTTGCCAGAAGCATGAATACAATTTTAAAGTCAATTAAATGATACTGTCGGTTCCCTAAGAGGAATACACACAAAAGACATAGATGTGTATGCACATACAAGCACACAACTTACACTTACAATCAAACATACTGTAGTCTCCTGTGTAGTATTATCTGCTGTGCATAAAAAAATATGTGTTCCCATTTTTTGTTTATCCAGACAAATCCTAAAATACGCAATACTTTTGACTCTACTGTGGTCAAAGTGCCGATAAATGAAACTTGAAAGCGAATCAGAAACCGGTCAAATGAACCTGTCAACTCAGTGTCATGTCCTAGCATACAAACTAAAGGGGAAAATATACATAGTGCAATACTATGGTACAAATGATTGGTTAGCTGGTCTGCGACTCATTGGCATAATATTATGCTGTTTGGTAGGGTTGTATTGTTTTCTTTGTTTGTGTTTGTTTGTTTTTTCTGGTTAATTGTTTGACACTGCATGTTTTCATTTATTTATCTTTGATTAGATAATGATATCTTTCCAACTCTGATCAGGCGTCAGTAGATCCTAAACTGGACAATGTTTTGAATTCGTCTTGGCTTCTGAGAGTACATCTTGATACTATTTTGAATTCGTCTTGGCTTCTGAGAGAACATCTTGACACTATTTTGAATTCGTCTTGGTTTCTGAGAGAACATCTTGACACTATTTGAATTCGTCTTGGCTTCTGAGAGAACATCATGACACTATTTGAATTCGTCTTGACTTCTGAGAGAACATCTTGACACTATTTGAATTCGTCTTGGCTTCTGAGAGAACATGTTGGTGTTTTTCCTGGTCATTTCCCAACGGTTTTGCGATATTGACTTTGCACAACAATGCGACAAATCTCATCTATACTGTGAGGGTGTCACGGTTGGGTGTAAAATTACAGCATATGTACAAAATAAAACCTAACAGACAGTAACCTGCCTGAACACAGCATGTTGGGAATAAACGATGTTCGGAAATCTCAAGGGAGCTAATCTATGTTAGAGCTCACGTTCAGTGAGTGACCCAGCCGTTTTCACAGGACAAAATTTGAATGGCGCTGTTGAGTATGCCCAAAACGATAGAGCCTTATAAGCTAGCTTAACAGTTTAATGTGGGAGAAAATGTCAAAATCTGGGTGTGAAACTGTGTGCTTCTATGCAGACAATCAATATCGCCATCGTTATCTTGGCGTGTGCTGGAAATAAAATATTTGGCTCTCTGATCTATTTGGCCCCTACATTTCGAAAAGGTAACTCTATTTGCAATGGAAAGACACGTGTTATCTTCCCTTATTTTACAAGTCGGTTTAACAGTTCAATCAGAAAGAGAACATGTTAAATCGTGGATGAGAAACTGTGTGTCTGTGAGCCAGACACTGTGTTACAAACTGATAGACTTCAGGTATTGTTATTAACATCGATCGATTCAGATCCGCTTGTCTTGAGCTTGATGGGACGTTTGTTAACCAAACAAAAGATACACAAATAGCTTAAAGATCTTGACCTGTAAACTGAGAAAAGGTGAATGTATTTGCACAGGAAAGACAAACGTTTTCTTCCCCTGATTCTCTGCCCGGAACGGGTTCATTAACAAAAGGTTGGTGACATGACGTGCACCATGTGAAAAGGGCCTCATGAAAGAAAACGTATGCTCACAAGCAGTCACAAAGAAACGAGAAGTGACACGCCACAGACACAGAACAAAGTATACGTGGGTGACACAGCAAGCACCACAAGACAAGGCCTCGTAAGAGAAAGATGCACACCCTCAACACAACAATGCCATGAACGGACATGCATTCCTGACCAGACCAAACGTGTGGTGACTCACCTTGTTGAAAGTTGTACTCTCCATCTTCAACGAACTTTGCTCTACCAAAGTTGGCCACTTTGACGATGTTGTTCTCTCCCACCAGAATGTTT
This sequence comes from Conus ventricosus, assembly GCA_018398815.1. Classification (NCBI taxonomy): domain Eukaryota; kingdom Metazoa; phylum Mollusca; class Gastropoda; order Neogastropoda; family Conidae; genus Conus; species Conus ventricosus. The sequence goes on from CM031606.1 coordinate 3,230,450, forward strand.
CTGGCAGCCAGATTCCTGTGGATGTAGCTGTGGAGCTCCAGATAGGACATGCCACTGGCCACCTGTCACAGACGATGTCATTTTTATGAATCAGTTCAGGTTTCTTGTAAAAAAAAAAAAATCAATGCACTGACCCGACGCAAATATTTGTGTTAGAATGTCCACATAAAATGCATTCATAGCAGGAAAAAAGCATTTGGTCGTTAATGCAAAGTTTGTTCATATAAATCGTTTCATTGTATTATCAAGACTCATGTTAAAGCTGGATTCTTCTGTATATGCGCTGGAGCTTTATTTTTGAATTGTAATCAGGTGTTTACATCTGTACACTGTTTGTCTTTATGCAATATGCTTAGTGCCCCCCCCCCCCCCTCCTCCTCAAATACCACACACGCATGCAAGCACACATACGCGCGCGCGCACACATCCACACACACACACACACACACACACACACACACACACACACACACACACACACACACTCGCGCGCGCGCGCGCATGCACACACATGTTGTGCTTAAGTTTGAGGAAGGAAGAGGCAGAGGAGGGAGCGAATCTGTGATGGCTGACAAAACAAAAAGAGCAGGCAAACGAGCACTTAGCAAAGATTCAGGGAAAAAGAAGGGGTGGTGGAGTGGGCAGACGAAGAAGAGATCATTAACCTGTAAATGTCAGACCTTACTGATGACACATACGAACCATAAATCACGGAAATATCGTATAAGTATCAAAAACCCTTCACTAGCTGCATTTGGGAACCATTGTAATCCACCTTGAAGACAGAACCATTCCCACTGCCGGCTCCGAGGCCTTTCCTCCGCAGGGAGGCACGGCTGATTGTGTCTGTTCTCCCTTGGCATCAAATGGAGATATATCACAATCTGTATAATTCTGTGATCTTCTCACCACCAAGGGTTGAACAACAAAATCCAACAGCACCCTAAAGCAGCTTTCGAAGGATGGAAAAGTGAAGGGTTTTCATACTTATATTTTATGCCATTTTCTTCATGTTCAACCCCCCCCCCTCCCCTTTTTTTAAAAATTTCAAATCTTTGCAAAGTCATTAATATATAATGATGGAGGAATTGTTAACCTGCACTTGTTTTCCACCACTACTGAATTTTTCAGCATATATATATATATATATATATATATATATATATATATATATATATATATATATATATATATATATATATATATATAGATCAGTATATTTAAAATGCCTAAAACAATTTTTTAAGTGCTCAACCCCTTGGGGAGCAACATTAGTTAAAACAAGTTAAAAGAGGAATCTTAAAACTATCTACAAATTTGTTTCAAGCGTGTTGCGCTGTCATCAGGATGGTTTTTGGTTTGCCCACCGCCGATGTTATATAGCGTGTGGGCTCCCGTTTGCGGTTGTTTGCACGTGCGGGTTGGCTGCGCGTGTTTTTTTTTTTTGGGCTTTCAGGTTTTTGTTTTGGGTGTGTTCACTATCAACGATTTCCATTTATGCCTGCAGTTGTTTACTATTTCTGTTTTGGTGTTTAAAGTTGCTAAGTGTGGTTTGCATAGTATTAACCATTTTTCAGTTAAACATAGGTTGCACCTTTTTGAAACATTGCTGTATGGTGATGCTCTTTTTATGATTTTCCAGGATATATTGTAGCTTGTTTTTGCGTCTTTAAGTTTCCAGATATATTTGCTCAGTTCTGTTTGGTTTTTATATTTTTCTTTATTAAATGACTGTTTGTGGTTTGCATATCTGGATTTGAAGTGGTTTTCAGTGATCCCTATGTATGTTTCTTTTTCAATTTCTGATGTCACAGTAGCCTGGTATACAATGTTGTTGTGAAGACATTTATTGTTTAGTGGGCACTGCTCCTAATTGCAAGATTTCCTTTCTTCACCCTTCTTTGCTGTGTTGATTTTCATTTTGTTGGATGCGTCAATTAGGTTTTTGAGGTTGGGCATACATGAGTACGATAGTTTGACAGTGTTTTTGTTAAATATTTTGGACAGTTTGTGTTCTTTTGGAAATGAAGTTGTTAGGATTTTGAAGAATTCTTTCCCTATGTTTGTTTTGAGTTTCACGTCGTATGGGGGGTTGTACCATATGATTTTTCTTTTCCTATTTTTCTTGCTTTTATTTGTGTTGTTGTCTGGGTTGTATTGTAATTTGTAATTATATCCACTTGTTTGTAGTGCCTCCTGGTATTCTACTGCTGCATTGTTGAACACTCTATCACTGCATGACAGGTTTGATAGTCTCTTGTTTATGCCATGGGGTATGGTCTTTAATATAGATGGTGGATGGTTACGTTTGGTGTGTACATAAAGAGGTGTATCGTTGGGTTTCTTGTATGGTTTATATATGTGATTGTTGAGATCCAGTGTTATGTCTAAGTAGTTCACTACCTTTTTGTTTGCTTCAATGGAATATATATATATATATATATATATATATATATATATAATATATATATATATATATATATATATATATATATATATGTGTGTGTGTGTATGTGTGTGTGTGTGTGTGTGTGTGTGTGTGTGTGTGTGTGTGTGTGTGTGTGTGTGTGTGTGTGTGTGTGTGTGTGCGCGCGCGCATGTGTGTGTATGTCTGTGTCTGTGTGTGGGTAAGGTAAGGTAAGATAATGTTGTTATAGTCCAGCCGACCGCACTGTGTGTGTGTGTGTGTGTGTGTGTGTGTGTGTGTGTGTGTGTGTGTGTGTGTGTGTGTGTGTGTGTTTTACTTATCCGATAATGTCACACAGTTTTTGAAAAAAAACGTACGTATTGATATGATATCCGTCTGAATATATCTGCATACAAAATCCATCTGAGGCAATAAAATACAATTGAAGATGTTTGCGTTAAAGCTAATTGATGAAAGCAGTTATTTCTTATCATGCCCCATGCTTATTTTAGTTGAGGCAGAAACTAATCATGATGTTTAAATTCTTATAAGCTGACGTCTGTCTCACCTGTGCGGCAATGTCTATGAGACTGGGGATTTCAGCTGCGGATCCTTCGCCTTCCCGCAGGTAGTCCAGCAGACTGCCATGACTCATCAGTTCTGTGACGATGTAGATGGGCTCTTCCTTGGTGCACACGGCGTACAGACGCACCAGTTTGTCGTGCTGGCACTTTTTCATGATCTGTGCCTCTTCCAGGAACTTGGCGGGGGACATCGTACCGGGCTTCAGGGTCTTGATGGCAACATCCACGAAGCCATGGTACTTTCCTGCAAGGTATAACTAGGATCCATGATCTGATAAAGGATTGGGGTTCTGTTATACACGCGTTACAGCGCAACAACAACAAATTCATTTTCACCAGTAGTGGGTGATGAATGAAAATGAGCTTCGCCTTTACCAAACTGTCACTCAGTGTACAATGGTATCTGTAAGGTTTAGTTCTGTCTCTGTACAGCTGTAAGACAATGTATCTTGCTATCACTTCATTGTCCATGACATTCCCACAGCGTAAGAGCGACATCCCCGAGGAACATCACACTCCTGGGAGAACTGGGCACCACACCTCTGCCTGGCGGCACATGACTAAGACAGACTGTTGTGGAAATACGTGACTGCCGAAGGTCCGTCACAACTCCCCTGCGACTGATGGTCGTGGGACAGGACTGACGGTGCGCCAACAGTGCACAATTCGGAAACGTCTCTGTTTCTTGGGCAACGTGTTGTCTCTGTTTATCAAGATGGTGTGGCTATCCGGAACCCATTCTATCAGCAAATCCAAGCAAGAATCCTTTCATTCTTTTTCTTCACGATCACTTTCTCTTTCCTTCTGATTATTCCTATGACCTTAAGGTCCTCAAAGTAAAAGAAGAAGAGAGGGTAGGCTTCAAACTTACTTCCACATTCAACTGTGTGACCACAGACTAAAGCAGCCCATGAATATGGATCCAGCCTCACTCAATCTATATCCAGCTGACGAAGGTCTCAAGAGGGATACACGCTGGTGAAAGACAACCTGCACAGTTATGAAAGAAACTTGCTGATGGATCGGTCAACTGTCTTAGAGCCGTTCTCTTAATGATCCCCACTAAAGGAGGGTAAACAATATCTCATGTCTTGTGCCCCTTCAGAGTCTGGTATTACAGAGACTTCAGTTATAGCGTACACTTCACTTCATGCGAAGGTCAGGTCAGGTCAACACAGTAAAACACAGTAAAAAAGGCTTTGCTTTGGTCAGTTGATGGACGTAGTGACAGTCTCCCTCCATTTTCACGATTCAGCGATTACTGTCATCATTAGAGGGCTCATCAGGTAAAGTCCTGTTCCAACAGACTCCAGTGAACGCCACCGAATGATGCTATGTCTCTTCTAGTGTTCAGTATTCACTCACGATGATGGCTGTCCACCACTGCAGATGAAAGATCCACCACACCGTCAAACAAATGATCTTATCATCAGAGAAGATGGTGTAGAAAACCTTCTGCAGAACCTCAATGCATCCGAAGTCTGTAGTCCAGATGGGATACCCAGCATAATATTAAAGAACTGGACGAAAACCCTGGCAGCACCTCTGACATGCATCTTTAACCATTCCCTACAGACTGAATCACTCCCAGCTGACTGGCTCATGGCAAACGTTACCAGTGTCTTTAAAAAGGGCGATAGAAATAAAATAGAGTGGAAAACTACCGGCCAGTGTCACTGACATCCGTAGCCTGCAAACTAATGGAACACATCGTCTGCCGTCACATGCGAGAGCACTTCGAAAAGTACGACATCCTGACCGACAGAAACCACGGTTTCAGATCTGGATTCTCCTGCGAAACCCAGTTACTTGGATGACCTCCTCAAGGCACAGAACTCCAGAATTCAGTCAGATGTTATCATTCTCGACTTCATCAAGGCATTCGATACTGGGCTCCATGCTAAGCTCTTACACAAGCTAGAACACTACGGGATTAAAGGCCCTGTTCTACAGTGGATTAGCAGTTTCCTGATCAAGAGAACTATGAAAGTCGTCCTGGAGGGGAAAAGTTCAGAGAAGACAGCTGTGAAGTCAGGCGTCCCACAAGGCACGGTATTAGGCCCATTGCTCTTCTTGTGCCACATAAATGACCTCCCTGATATCGAAAACTCACCAGTGCGCCTATTCGCAGACGACTGCCTCTTATACCGGGACGTTCACTCACTGCAAGATCACATCTGCCTGCAAGACAACCTCAACAAACTTGAAAGGTGGCCAAAGACTGGGGAATCAGCGTTAATGCATCAAAGTGCCACATCCTCCCCACAGAGTTCAAGAACCAGTCCTTTTTCTTCTACAGATTGAATGATGAGATCCTCAAATATGTGAAACATAACCCATATCTTGGTGTCGAACTATCCACAGATTTGAAATGGTCAAAGCATGTGGCAAAGATTTTCAAAATGGCGAGCTCCATACTTGGTTTCCTACGTCGTATTCTGGGCAACTGCACCCCAGAATGTCGTCGCTTGGCATACCTCTCCCTGATCCGCGCAGCCCTGGATGACGGAGCTACTGTGTGGGACCTGCACTTGGCAAAGGACCAGGAAAAGCTTGAGCGCATCCAAAGAAAAGCAGCAAGATTCATCAAGCGTGACTACAGGACTAGAGACCCGGGTTGTGTCACGCGAATGCTGACTGAACTCTAGTTAACACCCCTCCAAGTGTGCAGGAAACAACAAAGACTAGTCACCTTCTATAAGATCATTGAAGGACTTCTTCCTGCACTGCGCCCAGAGACAGTTTTAACACCAATGAAAAAGAAAAGAGAAAAATCTGTCCAAAAATGTTTCATGGCTCCGTGACGATTAACATCGTCGCAAAATTCACATCAAGCAACAGCCGTGGATATGTGGTCCCAGGGTCGAGCACCCAGCAGTACCAGCGCTCCTTCTTCGTGCAGACCGTCATGGACTGGAATGAACTGAACGAGCAAGTCGTCCAGGCAGGCTCTGTGGCAGCGTTCTCTGCAGCAATCAGCAGAGACACTTTGTTGCAGAGACACTATGTTGCCATCCTTGCACCAAATTGCAACAAAAATGTTTTTAATCGTACAGGTTAATCTTAGAATAGGATAGGTGGATGCAGCGCCGCAACAGGGTCCCATTGAGCTGAACTGAGGGACGGTCGTTGGGGCATCAGTTTCATTTGGTTGGAACGTTTTAGAAAGTAAATACACCAAAAGTTTAAAATGTTTTTATTTACCTGATAAGGGCTTTAGAAAAAAAAAACCCTGAGAATATGGGCTACTCTCTCTTTGTCCGTTGTTATTTTAACATAGGAATGTTCCGGCAACGTAAATATCCTGATCCTGATCTTATATGCCAACTTTTGAGTAAATTGATATAACATGTCATTACATCTATCAATAAGACCTAAATTAAAACCCCTGTTTCCTTAGTATACATATTTTCCCCCTGGAACATCTCACTTCCACCAAACCCTCCCTCCCTCCAAAGACCACATTTGATGATTTTTCTTCTTTTTTTAAAATATAGAAATGTTTGAAAATCTTGAAAAGAAAGTGTTCAGTAAGAATCTGCATAAAACTGATCCAAGTTATGAACGCACACAAGCCATCCACTAAGACATGTTTGAAGCAAGAGTTGTCACCCTTCAGGCATCCTACCTTTCCAGACCACCCCAAACTGGCCTGCACAAAGCTTTTTCTCGAAGGTGAGAGTGCTCCGGCCGATCTCCCACTTGTCTTTAGTTTTTGGAGACAGGTGTTCCATGACAGGCCGTGGCTTGGGGCAGGGACTGGCCGGCTGTCGGCCTGAGCCGCCCACCGCACCTGTCAGTCACAGGGAGTTTCCTTCAAAAACACTGTTCTTGTAATCACTCGAGAGCAACTTAACAAACTGTTAGACAATGAGTCTTGCTACGTACTATCTATCATCTAGCCGGAATTCACTGAATTCGTAAAATCCTCGTTACCTTGTGGGAACGAATTAATAGGAAACAAATGAAAATTTGCAGTGGGAGGAGCAAAGACTTTCACAGTACTCTAAAATTACTGAGTGTAGTGGACTCCTTTGCTCAGATGTTTAGTCTCAGGGAATTTTTGTCTTTACTCGCTTTTCCCCTTTGTTTGTTCGTTTATTTGTCTTTGAGCAAGGATGTGAGGAAAAACTACTAAATGCACTTTTTTTGCTGTCCCATGTTCTGCGACACCTCAGAGGCAGTGCACACACGCCGCTCATTCTGACACCCCGTCCACAGCCACAGCCCGGTCAGCCCCGCCGCAGTCCCCGGAACCGACAATCCATAGGGAGCAGTCAATGTCAAGTCATCAAGAGGCAACCCACTGGAGGAGACACTGCCATGATGCCGAGTCACTTCGGTGGTGTTCAGTGGCGCCTGCTCTGATCTAACATACGCAGGACACCACCTACTAAGCCCCACTACTGACGACAATAATTGCTTAGTCGTGGAGCCGGCGTGAGTGAGCTCTCCCTCCGGAGGGCGCCACCACATCTGTCCAACGACAGCCCCCATGGACTCGCCGATACCGTAGACCCCGACGGAACCAAACCAAGGCCACAGACGTGGAGAGGACATCGAACCTGAGGTCACTATGAGAGCAGGGCATGAAGGGCCACAGAATTTGAGATATTTGTTTAATGCTGATCGATGAGAATGAGGATGATAAAGATGATGCTACGGATTTCCATTTCGGTCTGAGACTACATGACAGGGCTGTACTCTACGCTTCCTTTCATAATATATCCCGGCGTCAACCAGGCCCGAGAGATGCAGGCACCTGCAGTGTTGTTCAGGCAATTTGAGCAACACTCTCAGAAACGCATCCATTAAGTGGATGAAACTCGACTGTGTGGTCCCAGTCTTCCCAACTGAGTCCGCAGCAAACTCAACTATGGGTAGGAACCGGTAGGGGCAGAAAAACCCACATGACTCTGATGGGATTCGAACCCACGACCTCCCAGCCGGGAGTCCGCGACGCTAACCACTTCGTCATGGTGGCTGGTTACTAAATGCAGTTCAATTAGACATTAAAAGACGCAAGAATTGAGGCCAAGCAATGACAACATTAAATAGATTTATTCCTGAAAAACAAATTCAGGAGCACACCTGTCTTTCCAATGCAAATGAGATTATCTTTTCATAGTTTGTTGGTTAAGAAAGTAGATCTAGAGAGTCAACTGTTTGATGTGAAGCGCATGTCACTATAACTATCGGAATATCCACTGTACAGGCTTTCACATCCATGTTTTGGCATTCTGTGTCCTTGAGTGACTGATGGGGCAAAATCCCCTCGGTGTTCCTGCCAGCCGCATTTATCCTTTGAAAATGCCGGGGTTAGTCTCGTGAATGCGAGCTGTAACATAGTTTCCTTCCAGATTTCCCAGCATCGGGGGCATAGGTTTCGTACTGATTTATTTGGGGACATAGATATGGTGCTGATCCGGACCGAACAGTGGATCCTGAATCATTCTTCAATGTATATTTTCAATGTGCTTCACAGGAAAAGGACAATCAGATTATGTCAATAAAGATATCACGTCGTCAGTGATGCAAAATGATTCGCTTCCTTTCAAAATATACCATTTTGTTGCAGTCCATGGAATTGAACATTGATGACATCGATGTTTTTCACCATGCTGGCGTGTTGTTTGTGGGATCGTTTTTATATGATAAGTTCATGAGAAACCTTTCTTAGAATTCGCTACACCGTCTTTTGCATGGTCATTCCACTTTGAATTTTGAATTCATGTGGATGCTTTTTCCATATCTGTTCGTCTGTGGAGCGTAATAGATATCGTTTTTCGATAGGTCTTGATTCCTATCATCGTTTCCACCAAGAATATGTTTTCATCAAGACCCATTACCGATCTAGTTTTTATTTACACTTGGTGAACAGATAAAATACGGTCAAACACCAAAGACGTTCAAGTTTGGTGTGGACACACACACACACACACACACACACACACACACACACACACACACACACACACACACACACACACACACACACACACACACACATATATATATATATATATATATATATATATATATATTTCCCCCCCCCCCCTTGAGCTTTGCGCTCTCCCAAGTACAATTCTTTGTTGCATGTGTAATTTGGGTTTGCTCTCTATCACAATATGAACCGGGTCTGAGAGATACAGACAGAAATTTGAGCGGCACTGTCATATAAGTATCCTTTAAGTGGATGAAACTCAGTTTTCAAGGTCATGTTTTCCCATCTAAGACCATAGCACACTCCGCTCTGGGTCAGAGCTGACCACGGTGAAAAAATCAATGATCGGACGAGATTTAAACCTACAGTATCTAAGCCCACAAATCTGTGTGGTTAACCGTTACACCAGTTGGCAGCTGGCTTATATTCTAGATCTTAAAACAACAGGAGCCGAGGTATATGTATGTGTGTGTGTGTGTGTGAGGGGGGGGGGGGGGGGGGGCATGTAAACCGGATTGCCTAGCCTACTGAAATCGAATAATCACATAGGAATATGTAAGGAAGCTGTGATTGCATGTTTGTTACATCCATCATCTGCAGTCGCCGAGCAAAAACTAACGTTGATGTTGCTGCTGCTATCTTAATGTTTGTTGAGACAGATCATTTTACCATACGAAATGCTTGACTGTGTCATCACCCCTCGACGTATCCAGGTGAAATTTGGTTTTGCTGTGTTTCCATACAACATCGAATGCAGATCGTCAACGTGCATATATGAGCCTTTGGGTGCTTATGCACACAGAAGAGGTTCCGCTATTCATAGATTTGTGTGGTGTGTGTGGGGGGGGGGGGGGGGAGCAACCCAGGAGATTACAGATTTAACGCCTTTTAGTTCACCTACCAATTTTTTTGCTGGACTGATGTATTCCTTAGGCTGATAAGCAAGCGTCGTTTCCATTTTACTGTCGCATTGGTGAATACAAACAGAAAAATAATAATCAAAAAGGCTATGACACTAACTGCATTTACACCAAAGGATCAGTCTCCTCAACTGGTTACACAACTGCAGGAATAGTGTCACGAGAAATGTGAAACTACCCAGGTTTTGCATTCAGTTTGTCTCAGAGCAGTCCGTGAACAATGGATGTTTCGATTTTGATTCTTTCCAGTTTGTCTGTTAAGAAGGGTTCAGTCCCAGATACACGAGGTCTTCCAAATCATGCATAGCTTGTTGGAAGCTAAATGAAAGCTTATTGGCATAGTTTTACACATTAAAACAAATCCACTTTTTCACAACACAATACATAAAACTATAAATCTTACCTCGAATTGATACATCTCCACCAATAAAAAGAATGTTGCTGCATCATTTTTTTTTTCTTTTTGTCACCAGATTTCTCTCTATCAGAATACAGAGACATCTGCTGTGACCACCATGCATCAAAAGAATTTTGCTTTAGGGTGTGTAAACCTCTTTGCTTTACATCAAACACTGACGGTAGAAGTGGGAACACTCTTGAGCTCACCAAATGTGGGCATTGTGTTGCCCTCGTTATGCTCACCGGACGGATTCGTGGGATTCATCTTGTAGTCATTCCCCTGTCGGCTTCTGCTCTGACTGGTGGTGGAACCTTCCGCTTTGCCTACTCTATCCAAGCTGTCAACTCCCGTCACTGCATAGGATCTCTTTGACTTGGACTTCAAACCCCCCATGGCGTATACGGAGAAGGCGATTTGTCTTGTTAGTGTTCTAATCCTTTCCTGATGACTAGAAACAGCAGAACGCTAAGGATAGGCAGACTCCTGATAATCGATCTCTGGAAGTGCTGCAAGAAGTAGAAGTGGGCAAGACGACGACTTAGATCACAGGGTTTAGGAGCTGGGGTATTCCACAGACTGTGGTGTAGGCCCTCTGTTCGTTCTCTTCCTTCCTGTGAAATTCTGAAATCCACGCATCACTTATAATCATTATCTGTGCGGCACCTCAAACCCCAGTAATCAACTTTTCTTATCACGCTATAATTTTGACCATCACAGGTGATACTCCGTCACCATTGACATTTGTGTCCTAATCTTACAATGCTGTACTTCTTCCTCATCCCTCCTTCTTCAGTTTCACAACGCATGTATGCCATACCGATCATAAAACAACAACGACAATATCAACAACAATCTTTTCAAAATCAAATAGTCTCTCATAATTAGGCTCATTACTTTTTGTGACAAAGTGTCACGAATTGTCTTTGCAAACGTTATTGACAAGTCTTTTAAAGTCATTTCTTATGAATAAGATATTGCTCAGTCCAAGCACAGACATACTCATTTTCACTTAGCATTTGCTTCATAAACTCGCTCCAGCTCAACTCAGAACTCACGCCAAATGCCGCTGACTGGTTAATTATAAAGAAAGGCATGAGCGTGTTAGCATTTTGATGCTTATGAATCTTTGCAAGTCAGTAGCCTTGTGGGCGTCCACAATTTCGGCAAAATAGACGCTGAAAACATACCAACTCCTCAAAATTAATAATTAAGGGGTTGGGAGGCATTCTCATTCGCCCTTCATGAGGTCTTTTTTCAATCAATTACAGCTTTGTTATTATTTATTATTACTATTATTTAGCAGTAGTAGTAGCAGTAGTAGTAGTAGTATTGTATTGATATTGTTATTATGATTATAATCATTATCATTATTATTATTATTATTGTTATCATCATCATTATCAGTCATCATCATCATCGTCGTCGTTGTTGTTGTTATTCTTGTTGTTGTTTTTAATCATATCTTAAAATTGATTATGCGAAGCCCCACCCACGTGTATGCGAAGCTGTTTTCAGCTCTCAGGCTGCCCTGTTGATTTCATTGTTGAAAGTTGTCTCTGAGACAGAGCAACTGAACGTTGTCTCTAAGACAGAACAACTTGTTGAAATCGGAAATGAAATGAGGCAGTGAACAGTAAACGATAAACAGTAAACAAGTGGGGTATTTTTTGCTCCCATAAGAACACCTAACACAGAGTAACACTGAACACCATCGTCTGCCCCAGCAACGACCACCTTCAGGAGGCAGCCATTGTGCCACCTTCACCACTCAGCGCGGTGCCGGTCCCCCGAGACTGGCGTCGTACTACAACTCTACACAACCCAGCTGGAATGTGTGACACAAAACCTCTTCCCCCAAGACGACAGGCCCTCCTACCCATCCCTGCATGCCACACGTCTCGTGTTACCAACAGCACACGATGTCCCAGATCCCCTCTCCTCCCTCCTCCATTCACCCTCTCAGAATTCCCAAACCTCCCGTCAAGTCTACGCACTTCTCTTTCGTCACCCCCCCCCCCCCCCCACCCTCCACCGGGAAGCCCTTCCAAGACCACCCAGCTCGCTTGTGCGTACAGAGTGACCACATGAACGTTCAGCCAGCCTCTGGTTCTGCTGCCCCAAATAACACCAATACTATTGACACAACCCCCCCCCGGCCCCCTCCCCCCTCCAGCAACCCCCTTAAAACCCGCCGCCAACGTGTGACGGTAGCGACCACACCGTCCATCCCCGTCCCCACCAAACCCAAAAGTACCGCCGCTATTGGGCCCAGGCGAGGGGCTTTTGCCCCACCTTCCTGGTACAACAGATCTGTCCCCCCCCCCCCCCCCTGCCCTTCCCCCCCCCTTCCGGGTACAACTTTTTCCCTCCCCCCCCCCTGCCTTTTCCCCCCACCTTCCTGGAAAACGATCTGTCCCCCCCCCTCCCCGCCCCCCCCACCTTCCTGTACAACAATCTGTCCCTCCCCCCACCCCTGCCTCTTCCCCCCCCCTTTCCCGGGTACAACAGATCTCCCCCTCCCCCCCCCTGCCTTTTCCCCCCCCCCTTCCTGTACAACAATCTGTCCCCCCCCCTCCCCTGCCTTTTCCCCACCTTCCGGGGTACCAGATCTGTCCCCCCCCCCCACCCCTGCCCCTTCCCCCCCCCTTTCGGGTAAAACAAAACTGCCCCTCCCCCCTCCCCTCCTCTTCCCCCCCCTTTCCTGGTACAACAGATCTTCCCTCCCCCCCCCCCCCCTTTTCCCCCCCACCCCCTGGTAAAACAACGCCCTTTTTCCCCCTCCCCTCCCCTTTTCCCCCCCCCTGGTACAAAACTGTCCCCCCCCCCCCCCCCTGCCTCTTCCCCACCTTCCGTACAACAGATCGTCCCCCCCCCCTCCCCGCCTCCCCCCCACCTTCCGGGTACAACAATCTGCCCTCCCCCCCCCCCCCTCCTCTTCCCCCCCCCCTGGTACAACAGATCTGTCCCTCCCCCCTCCCCCCTATCCCTTCACCTCAGTTACTTTGCACACACCCGTCCCCTTCACTCATCTGGAGGGGTCACCTTCGATCCCCCCACACCCCATGCCTCCCCCCCCCCCCCCCCCCCACACGATTCAATTAAGTTTTGGTGTCGGGCAAAAAAATGTATTAATAGAACAGAAACATAGGGCCACGTTACTTTTTACGAACGGTAGCATTTGTGTTTTTTTGAACTTTTAACTGTGTGGTGTGGGGGTTGTTTTTGTGTGGGGTTGTGTGTGTTGTGTGTGTGTGTGTGGTTTGTGGTGGTTTGTGTTGTGTGTGTTCTTATGAGTGGTTTGGGGTGGTTTGGGTGTGTGTGTGTGGTTGTGTGTGGTGTGGTGGGGGTGTGTGTGGTGTGTGTGGGGTGTGTGTAGAATGGCACGTGCGAGCACGCATGGAGCGCTCAGGTCGCAGTTATGCGAGATAAACCTTAAAATTTGTACCTTATTTCGATTTCTTTTGACCGAAACAAAACAAAGCACACCCCGTGACAAAAGACTTGTTTTACTGCAATTTTAAAACGAATACGTGGTACTAGACTGTACCGTCGGGGGTACTGAACCACCGTCGCACCCGGCTGGCGGGTAAAAGGCGTTCCGGGACCTGCGGCTCCCCAGGGGGGGGAGACCACCCGGGCTACTTGGGGGGATTGATGGCCACGTCCCTTTTTCCCCAGGGGGGAAGGACCGCCCTTTCAGGCCTACTGAGGGGCTGCGCGTGAGCGGGCGGGGGGGGTCACCCTGTGTGGGGCCACGGACCGCCGAGGAGCGGGGTCGGTCTTCCGGGGGGGGGTTTTCCTTTTTTCGGGGTAGAAGGGGGGTGGGAATGGGCATAATTTAGGGTTTTAGCTGCTGCCTTCTTTAGAGCGTAGTGCCCACCAAATGGGTACCTGTCGTTCCTTTCCCTTAGGCGCGGGCCCGGGCGGTAGTGTCCGGGGGTCAACAAAAGGGGGTCCGGGGGAAGGGGGGGGTGGTAAGCTTAGAGATTAAGCCCCGGGTTTTAGCCCTTTGTCCCTTGTGTTACCCCCCTTTGGGGGTTTAAAAGGCGGCCCGGCCGATTGACAAGCTAAACACCGGGCTATACAAAAGTGTTATCTCGCAAATTTATGCGGTTTGTCTTGGGTTGTGACAACTCCAGCATAACTTTTCACCCAAACCCCCCCAAAGTCGGAGTGTGGCTGCCCACGGGCGGGGTAATCAAAACGGTCACACACGAATTTTTCTCATCCCAGCTGAGTTTTTACCAAAAGGGTTTCAAGTACTTTGGCTTTTGGGGAGACCCTGGAGTCTTTTACCAGGTACACAACAACCCCAAAAAATTTTTTATTAGCCACCCGGGCGGGCACGCGCGCCCCAGTCGCAGTGATATACCGCGCTGGAGTCCTAATAGTTAGGGTTCCCCGGGCTTGTAGCAGGGAGGCTGGTCACGGGGAAGTGGGAACCTGTTGCGGTGTGGAGGGAGGAGTGTGATTGCGGGTGGGGGCCCCATGGGTGTATTTGAAATAAAGATTTCGTTTTTTAAAAGCCGTGTTTGGGACGGGTTTTTCCCCAGTTGGATAGGCGTGGGTAGGGGGGTAGGGCCGCCCGGGCTTAGCGACCGGACAAGACCTCCCCTACGTTTCAAAATGCATTGGGGTTTTCCCACCCTACACTTTTTTGTGTGTGGGTGGGGGGTGTGTGGGGGTGTGTGTGTGTGTGTGTGTGTGGGGTGTGTTGGTGTGTGGGGGTGTGTTTTGGGGGGTGTTGTGTGGTGTGTGGGTGGTGTTGTGGTTGTTTTGGGGTGGTGGTGGTCTTCCCAGTCCCGGGAGGCTGATTCCATGATAACTGAAGGGGACTTAAACAACTATATAACAGACTCGTAAAAGTGCAAGCGGGGTTTCCCTACGAAAAGGACTGAACAAAGCCTCGCAGCAGCAGACTTCTGCAAAAGTCGGCTGTTCCTGCGATGAGGAAAAATTTGGCATTGTCAGCTATAGTTTACAAACAGCTACTGACTTGCTTTTTGTGGGGGGGCTTTTTTCCCCACTTTTTTTTCTTTTGATTGTTGTTTCGTTCTTTTTGTTTTAAGTTTCATTTTACTTTTTTCCCCTCAAGTGTTTCCCTTTTTTTTTTTTTTTTTATTCTTTTTTTTTTGCAACACTTATCACAAAAATTTGAAGGAAAGGTCAAAATTTTTTCCCTTTCAAATTAAAAAAAGCCCAAATGCTAAAAAACTCCCGTGATCCCCCTTTTAATCTTTTTCCCAAAGAGGGAGTATCTGCCTTAAGGGGGGGGAAAAAAAAAATCATCATACACAAAAAACCCCTTTGCCTTCTTACAGCATGTCCGTTGGATATCAGCCTGCAAGCAAAAAAAAAAGAAACTAACTTTACCCGGGTAAATATTTTTTGAAAAAAACACACACACACACACCACCACACCACCACACAACACACACACCACACACACACACACACCACACACACACACACACACCAACACCACACCCACAAAAAACGTTTTCGAAGGGGACCCTTCATGACGGGGACTATTACGTTTCTAGCAACAAAACTAGCCACTCTGCACTTTGAAGCTGTAACGAAAACGACGAATGCTCAAAAAAACCAGCCACTCGCACTTTGCAATTTTAACGAAAAACGACAAATGGCTCAAATAACCAGCCACTCGCACATTGCAATCGTAACGAAAACTGACAATGTCGAAAAAACCGCCACCTCACATTGCAACCCAACAAAAACTGACAAATTCTCAGAAAAACCAGCCACTCTGCCTTTCAACGTAACGAAAACTGAGAATGCCAGTAAAACCGCCCTCGCACTTGCAAGTCTGTAACAAAAAATACAAAAGGCCAAAAAAACCACCCACTCTGCACATTGCAATCTGAACGAAAACTGACGAAGGCTCAGAAAAAACCCACCCTCGCACATTGCAAGTCGAACGAAACTTACAAGGTTCGAATTTGCTCATTTGGTAGAGCGCTGGACTCGAAACCTTGTGCCCTTGGGGTTTTCGCGTTCGAATCTTCCCCGGGGCCGTTTCGGTACAGGGGATTTTCCCTCGGAGTTAAAATTGTTTCGGGGTTTGTTGTTTTTTTCCAAGGGCAAACCTTTTTTACTTTAAAGAAATTACAAATGGCAAACTGAACAGAGAGCGTATTACAAAAAAAAAAGGGACTGTAATTTTACTTACATGAAACACTTGACAAGGCAGGATTGATTTTACAAAAGACAACAACCCCACAAGTACAATCAAGCCAATATTTGGTCTACACTGCATGCACACATTCCCCTTTTTTCACTGTTTTGGGATTTTTGCCCTTTTTTCGAATTCTAACATATACTATGAAATTTTTTTTTCTTCCAACCCTTCGGGTTTACTAAGTTTTTAAAAATTTGTATGGTTTAAACCACAAACCACTTTTTTTTTACTCAAACTCACGATAGGCAAAAATGTGTGAAATTAAAAACTTTCTCTTCATTTCAACCATTTCCGTGGCGTCCCCAACGCTCTACCGGGCCCTTTCTGTTCACTTTTCTAAATATTTCCCTCTCCAACACCCACCGTGACGCTTTGCGATGATACAGCTACCACAAATCATTCTGTATTATTTTTCTGCACAAACTTTACAAGAAAGTGCAAAGCCCCAAAAAAAGGGGACGAAAAATCAAATTCGCTTCACCCTCACAAAACAAATCAATGCTTACTCCGGGCAAAAAAGACAATTTTAACTTTACGTTTCCACCTGACCCTTTAAAAAAAATGAATAAAAACGTTTTCCTCGACTTTTGTATTCCGCAAGCTTTTTTTTCCAGTCTAAATTTTAAAATCATACAAACACTGCTCTCGGGGACCTGCAGCGCAACGCCGCAAACCTTTTCCCTAAGCCTACACGGATACCAAATTACCCTCCAAAAAAGCATATCTTGGGGACCGCTATAAAAAGTTTAAAGTCCCCAAAAGTCTAGATTGAATAAACAAAGGATAAAATGCACAGGATTGTGTCGGGGGAAAGGCTCCTCAATTACCCCACGGTTCCCAAAAAAAACTCCTCAAGGACTCTACCCAACCTGTCCCTTTTCCTAGAATTGACTTTTTCCCAAATCCAGTTAACAAGTCGGGTTTCCTGCAATGGAACTCGCCCCGAATAAACCCAAAACAACCCTCAAACAACCTTCAATACCATACTTAAACCTCATTGCCAGTACTTTCTACTCCCATAAATCCACCACCACCCACCACCACCTCTTCCCCTTTATGATAACCTGACTTTTTAAAATTTTTGTATTGAAATCCGGGTTTTAAATCTGTTTAGTAAGTAGCCCTTAATAGAACGCGCGCGCGCGCGTGGTGTGTGTGTGTTGTGTGTTTTGTGTGTGTGTGGGTGGTGTGTGGGGTGTGTGTGTGTGGTGTGTGTGTGGGTGGGGGGTTGTGTTGTGGGGGTGTTGTTTTTCCTACTACCCCCTGCCTTCTTGTCATTTGCGATAACTATAATTCTAATGCGACCTCTCCCCTCTCTCTCTCTCTCTCTCTCTCCTCTCTTCTTCCCTCTCTCCCTCTCCCCTCTCATCCTCTTCTCTTCTCTCTTCTCCTCTCTCCCTCTCCCCCTCTCTCTCCCTGGGTTCTGCGGAATACTTGCTTTATTTCCCAAAAATTTTCCCCAAACCCCCACCCGACCCGTGGGACTGGGCTACATATGCTTTTTCCCCCCTCCATTTGTGTTTTATTTTTTTTTCCCCCGGGTCTTAAAAATTGATTTTTTGACCCTTTTTGGGGAATTTTTTGTTTGTCAGATTGTTTTGAACTTCTTTCCCGCACCCATCCGCCTCCGTCTCTGTCCTGCCCTCTCTCTCCTCTCCTCTCCTCTTCCCCCTCACCTCTCCTCTCCCTCCTCCCTCCCTTCCTCTCCTCTCTCTCTCTCAACCCAACAAACACTTTACAACATTGCAAAACACGTTGCAAAGAAAAAATACGACCAAAGAATTACAAAAATTAAAAACTTTTTGAAAGCTAAACATTCCCCAGCAACCCAGTTTCACCTAACAGTTATGAAGTTTCCAAGTTTTAAATCCCAAAATTAAACAACGGGAACCCGCGGACTTGACGGAATTGAGGAAAAAAACGAACTATCAGCACCTTTATATGTAAACTTTTACCACTTTTAAAATTTTGCATTGAAAAATTCACTTCCCCCGTCATTCAAATTGCAAAAGTTATACCTTTTCAAATCGGAGACAAATCAACCTTCGAACTACAGACCATATCCATTTTGCCAGTTCGCCCAACCCCTTGGAAAAAACAAAAATAAGCTCTTTTCCACCTTTTGACCCCCCAACCACTAAATAAAAAACGGGGTTCAGGAAAAAAACTTTTTTGTCATACGCCTTTCAAAACCCAGTAGTCAAAGGCTACCATGTTTTTTGAGAAAAATATTTTGCGCACTGTTTTGTTTTATTTGCAAAGGCTTTTGATGTCATTGACCACAAATTGTTTTGCAGAAGCTTTTTCATATGGGGATAAAAAGGAAAAAACTCCCAACGATAACATCATTCCAAAAAACCGCAAAAATCGTTTGGGGTCAACAACAATTTAAAGAAGTTACCTTCCAACGGCGTACCCCAGGGCCCGTGTTAGGGGCCCCTTTCTTTCCATTTATATAAAGATCCCCTCTTTAATTGAGGGTCGTGAACTCTTTTTTGTTTAACCACGTCCCAAAAAAGCCCCAGCTTGAAACTTTTTCATCATTAAAAGGCAAAAACCTTAATAATTGGGGCAATGTAAATCACATGTCACGAATCCTTAAAAAAACAAAACAAGCTAAAACAAAAAGCGGAAACAAAAAAAAACCACACACCCCCATTTTTTACAATAACGGAATTTTAAGGGTGGGTAGCCACGGTTCTAGGGGTTTTATGTTATAATAATCTTTTTTTTGGGCTCTCACCTTCGCAGTTTATGTAAATCAATTCCAGACAAACAAAACAGCTGTGAAGATTAACTTTTTTAAACCTTTTGCCCGGAAATTTTTCCTACACCACTGTTTTCTCTTCAAAACAATTTTTGTTCAAAAACTATTTAAATTCTCAGTGAAAACCATGAAACCTCTTAAAGTGCTACAAAATGCACTTAAAGCATTCTATTAAAATCACCAAACTAGTGAAGGGGGTTAACAAGGGGGGGTCTTCCTACAAAAAAATTTGCTGTCAACAAATGTCAGCTAATCAAAAAATTGCATCGGTTTAGCACCACAAACTCTTCCCAAATTAGCATAAACCCCCGGGATTCAACCAAAGGTTTCCCCCCCTAAAAAACAAAAAAAATTTTCCCAACGGGTTTTAACACCCCCAAAATTTCAGCCAATTACAAAACCTTAGGGAAAAACCAAACCAATTTCACACAGAATTCTATTAAAACAATTTTCTTCCACCAACCCCCTTTTTTTCCTTAAAATATCGGCCCCTTTTCCCTTTCCGGATTTTTTAAAAACAATAAATAAATTAAAGAACATGTTTTTTTAAAGAACAAAATAATATACCAGGGCCTTTTTGGGGTTTCAAATTAAAGATGTTTTTCTTTTTTCGTTATTTTTTTTAAAAAGATTTTAAAGGAAAATTTTTGGAAGAAAAAGGTTTAAACTTTTTTTTTTTTCCTTTTCCCCCTTTTTTCCTTTTTTCTCCCCCCCTTTCCCCTTTTTTTCTTTCTTTTTAACAATTTTTATGGATTGCCTTAAATTTAAAAAAATTTTATTAGAATGTAAAAAAAACAAAAGTTGGGGGAAGGTAAAAAATAAAAAAATTTTTTCCTTTTCCTCCCCCTCTCCCCGCCTCCCCTCCCCTCTCTCTCTCTCCCCTCTCTCTCTCTCTCTCACCCAAACCCAAACCCCCACCCCCCCCCCCCCCCCCCCTTTTTTTTTTATACCTCGTTTAAAAAAAGAAAAATTTTGCTTAAAAAAATTTGTAAAAATTTTGTGTTTGTTTTTGTTTTAAAAATAAAAAAAGAAAAAAAATAAAAATGCATTTTTCTTTTTTTTTCTTCTTTTTTTTAAAACCCTTTTTTTCCTCCTCTCTCCTCCCCCCCCCCCCCCCCCCCCCCCCCCCCCCCCTTTTTTTTTTTTTCCCCCTTTATAGGAATAATTTATAATTTTTTGCTAATTTTTTCCTTTTAAAAAAATTTTTTTGTTGTTTTCGTTTTTCCTTTAAAATCATTTAAAATGAAAAAAAAACAAAAGTTTGAAAAATTTTGTTGTTTTTTAATTTTTTCTATTATTACCCCTTTAAGGGGAGGGGGGAAAAAAAAATTGTTTAACTTTTTCCCAAAAAAAGTAATCCTTTCCCCTCTCTCCTCCTCCTCTCCCTCTCCTCCCTCTCCCCTTCTCTCTTCCCCCCTCCTTTTCATTTTCCCCCGGTTATAGAAGTTTATTTTTTTCTTTTTTTTTGTTGTTTTTTGGCAAGGTTTTCTTCTTGTTCAATAAAATATTTATTCTTTTTTTTATTCCCTTTTTCCTTTTTCCTTTTTTTCCCTCTACCCCCCCACTTTTAATGCAAAACTTTTTTTTGGAAAAAAATATGGGTTTTTGGTTTAAAATTTTGAAGTTTTTGGGTATTCAAAAAATTTAGTTTAAGGGGATGAAAAAAGAGGTGTTCCCTTAAAATTTTTTACCCTGGGGAAATTTTTTAAATAAACGAAAATTAATTTTTATCATTTCCTTTTTCTCTTTTATTCCTTCCCCTCCCTTTTCCCCTCATTTTGTTCATTGTGTTTCCTTTTTCTTTCTTTTTTTTTTTTCCCTTTTTCCCCTTTTAAATTTCTTGGGCTGTTTTAAAAACGTTCCCCCATCCTTTTCCCCTGCCCCCCCCCCCCCCCTTTTTTTTTTTTTTCTCTCTCACTCTCTCTTCACCTCCTTCCTTCCCTCCCCCTCTCTCTTCTTCCCCTCTTTTTAAATTTTTTTTTCTTCCTCTTTATATATTTTCATTTTTTTATTTAAAATTTTTTTTTTTCCCAATCCCGTTATTCCGAAAAATTTTTTTTGTTTTCTTTTTTTTTTTGGCCCATTTTTTTTTTTTCCCTTTTTGTTGCCCCCTCCCTTTTTTTTTTTTTGTTTTTTTTTTTTTTTTCTCAGGGGGCCCCCTAAAAAAAAAACCCCTCATTTTCAAATTTTTTGGGGTTTTCAAAATTTTTTTTTTCCTTTCTTCTTTCTTTCTTTCCTCTTCTTTCTTTTTCCCTCTCCGCTGTTGTATTTGTTGTTGTTTTTTCCTCCTCCCCCCCCTCTCCCTTTTTCCCCAACCCCCCCACCCTCTCCCCCCCCTCCCCCACTCTCACCAACCAAACCCCACCCCCCACCTCCTGCTTCCCCCCTTCTTTTCTTCCCCCTTCCCTCTCTTTTCCCACCCCTTTCCCTTTTCCCCCCCCCTCTTTTGTGTTTGGTGGTTTGGGTTTTTTGGGGTGCGGTCCCTCTTTTATCCAACCCCCCACCCCCCAACACACCCTACCCACACACCACCCCCCCACCCACCCCCAAAACCCACCCCCCAAAACCACCACACAACACCTTCTTCTGCGTTATTTTTTAAACACCACACGTTCCCCCTCTTCCCCCACACCAAAATTTTTAAAAAAAGTTGCCTTGCAAAAAATTTGGAAACCGAATTTTTTTAAATTTTTTCTTTCCAAAAACCCCCCCCTTCCCAAAAACCCCGGTTATCCCAACAACCACCCTTCCCCCCCGTTATCCCAAACACCACCCTTCCCACTTGCCGTATCCCAACCACCACCCTTCCCACTGCCCTTATCCCAACAAAACCACCCTTTCCAACAGGCACGCCACCCAACACCCCCCTTCCCAACAGGCACGCCGTTACCCCCACCCACCCTTCCCCCTGCCTTACCAACACCACCCCTTTCCCACTGCCTTTCCCCCCCCCACCACCCTTCCCACTTCCTAAAACCCAACACACCACCCCCCCACTGCCGTTTCCCCCCCAACACACCACCCTTTCCCCACTCCGTTATCCCCAACAACCCCCTTCCCCACTGCCGGTATCCCAACACACCCCCCTTTCCCAACAGCACTGCCTTACCCCACAACCACCCCTTTCCCCAAAAGGGACTGCCCTTATCCCACACACCACCCTTCCCCCACTGCGTTCCCAAAACACCACCCTTCCCCCTGCCCTTATCCCAAGACACCACCCTTCCCAACAGGCACTGCCGTTATCCCAACACACCACCCTTCCCAACAGGCACTGCCGTTATCCCAACACACCACCCTCCCACTGCCGTTATCCCAACACACCACCATTCCCAACAGGCACTGCCGTTATCCCAACACACCACCCTTCCCACTGCCGTTATCCCAACACACCACCCTTCCCAACAGGCACTGCCGTTATCCCAACACACCACCCTTCCCAACAGGCACTGCCGTTATCCCAACACACCACCCTTCCCACTGCCGTTATCCCAACACACCACCCTTCCCACTGCCGTTATCCCAACACACCACCCTTCCCACTGCCGTTATCCCAACACACCACCCTTCCCACTGCCGTTATCCCAACACACCATCCTTCCCACTGCCGTTATCCAAACACACCACCCTTCCCACTGCCGTTATCCCAACACACCACCCTTCCCACTGCCGTTATCCCAACACACCACCCTTCCCAACAGGCACTGCCGTTTTCCCAACACACCACCCTTCCCACTGCCGTTATCCAACACACCACCCTTCCCACTTCCGTTATCCAACACACCACCCTTCCCAACAGGCACTGCCGTTATCCCAACACACCACCCTTCCCACTGCCGTTATCCAACACACCACCCTTCCCAAAAGGCACTGCCGTTATCCCAACACACCACCCTTCCCACTGCCGTTATCCCAACACACCACCCTTCCAACAGGCACTGCCGTTATCCCAACACGCCACCCTTCCCAACAGGCACTGCCGTTGTCCCATCCACACCCCACCCTGAACCACACCGTCGCATCGTGAATGGCAACGGCTAATGACATGTTCAAATATTGTGATAATATCTGTAAAATTTAGAAAGAGAGGGGGTTAGTTACCACCAAGGACACAAAGTACAAAAACAAAGACACAACGCATTTCAACCTCTTGGGTCTTCTTCCGGCAAAAACAAATAACATTTAGGACAGTGAAAACGAAGAATGAGAAACTACTTATCTTCTTATATTCGCCGCAAGAGAAAAATGGCCGTTCTCCCTCTCCCACCGCCCGCTCGCACACTTACTCCATACACACCATAGAACTTTATGTCCCTTGACTGGTCGACAAAGCTGTCGTCGTTTTCTTTACTCTCCACGATCCAACTCCGTTGGTACGGGGAACGGCTTATTTTGAAGGAGGGGGGGGTGGGGGGGGAGTGCTCGGATTCCTTCAAAAACACAACCTTCACTGACTGGTGTTTAGCGTCTCCAGTTTCTCGGCGCGGTGAGAGAATGGTAGGGGGACATACAACGCTGTACAGGTGCTTAGTACCAGGAAGCTGTTTCGACATAGACTGGGAAGCGCTTTCAAATATGCCCTCTGTTTTCCAGATACGACGCAAATCGTCACAAACTTGGTATATCGTCAAGTCATACCGCTTCCTTCAATCAAATCAAATGAAATCATGTCGTGTCGATTGTGGCCCTGCCGACCATTAAGGGTGTCTCAGGCTTTCTTCAACAAGATCACAACATGGAGTACATATTATGATGAAAGGAAACATGTGAGCACCTCAGTACTGCCTTAGAGTCTCGAACGAAAACGTAGCGCCATAGCATCATCTGCACTGATTCTCATGAAACGGAAAACCAGTGAGATTTCATGGCCCTCTCGTGACGATGATCTCAGTTTTCATTTCCTCCTCATTTCCACGTCCAACTTTTTTGGAGCAGGCAAGGTCACTGTGACTGATGGTGACTGACGTGGCGGCGACTTCCGGAAGGCGTGTTCACTCACACGGGCTCTGCCATGGAGTAGTTACTGTCGTCTGTAGGGAACTTAGCCTGGTGGGCTGTGTTCTGTGTTTGTTAGGGGGGGGGGGGGGGGCAGAACAGGTACCGACGAATAGCGCTGCAGTGATTTCCATAAGATCCGATGATATTGTCATATCGCTGCAGTACACTGCCGGAGGTCTGAGTGAGCGTAACTGTGAGGAAGGCCGGGATGAAAATGTCAAAAATCAGAAGGAATACACACACACACACACACACACACACACACACACACACACACACACACACACACACTGTTTGCATTTTACACACACACACACACACACACACACACACACACACACACACACACACACACACACACACACACACACACATACACGCAGGCACGCACGCACGCATGCACGCAAGCACACACGCACGCACGCACGCACGCACGCACGCATGCACGCACGCACGCACGCACGCACGCACGCACGCATGCACACACACACACACACACACCACACACACACACACACACACACACACACACACTAACATCGACAGTGAGAATCCATTCTCACAAAATCAGATCTGTCCATAGACCTTTGGCATATCCCAGAGCAGGCAAAGAGTAGAAAAGAGCAACAATCCATACATTTTGTTTTATTTGTAATTCATGAGTGTTCCTATATTCAGAATGACATGACTTTCTATCGTTGCATGCAGACCGGTCATAGTAGGTGGTGTACTTCACTGGATTGTAGTGCTTTCTTCGAAAGAAAAGAACCTCCTGCGAGTGAAAAAGAAATGGGGGGGGGCAGAGACTGCACGAAGATCTTGCTAAAAGATACTGCACCAGATTTTATGTTTTAGCTGCTGAGGAAGGAGCTAAACTATTGTTCATTTGAGTAACAACGCTTCTTGGGGGAAAAAGATCCAGATTAAAGCTATTCTTCTTCTTCCTTTGAGTGTCCACAATGAACAATTTGATTTTTTGACACTTTTCAGGTTGGGGCTCGCCCGGCGAAAAAAAAGAAAAAAAAAGAGAGCAGCAGTTGCACTCTTGACTGGAAGGTGTCAAGAGTGGGGGCGGCCACAGTCTCTGCTGGCAACTCATTCCAGTCTCGGATTGTTCTGGCGAAGAATGAGTTCTGCCGGTACTGTGTGCGGCACTGGATGGCAGAGAACTGTTGGTCATGTCCTCTTCTTTGGCGGACCGGAACTGGATGAAGTTTGTTGTGGCTGACTGCGACCATGTTATTGCGAATCTTGTACAACATTGTCAGACGTGCCATCTGCCGATGTCTCTGAAGGGAGGGTCATCTCATCCCAGTCGAGTAAGCATGTTACTCACACTTGAGGTGTTGTGATAGCGGTTCAGTATGAAGCGAGCCGTCCTTCTCTGTATTGCTTCCATTCTGTCCACATTCCTCTGTGTATGGGGGTCCCACACAGGGCTGGCATATTCCAAAAGGGGCCTGACAAATGTCAGGTAAGCGCTCTCTCTCAGCTCTGTGGGGCAGCTTTCAAGTTCCTACGAAGGAATCCAACATCCTGCTTGCTCTCAAAGTGATGGCATCAATGTGAGAATCCCAGCCGATGCTGTTCTCAATGGTGACGCCGAGATACTTGACTGATGACACAGTGTCAAGTGTGTGTCCATGCAGCTTGTACTGGTAGTGAAGGGGTTGCCAATATCTGGTCACAGGAAGAACAGTACACTTCCCTGGGTAAAAAACCATGTCCCAGCTCTTCTCTCATTTTCCATGACGATGGAGGTCCTCTTGTAGCTGGTCTTGGTCTCACTGGGATGTGACTACTCTATAAGCTGCAGTGTCATCAGCGAACAGCCTACAAGGTGAAGTCAGGCTCTCAGGGACATCGTAAATGTATACAAGGAACAAGCGAGGTCCCAAAACTGATCCTTGTGGCACACCTGACTTCACACTCGGTTTGACAGAAATCCCTTGATCCAGCAGTTGACCTAACTTCCGATGCCATAGTGGTGAAGCTTGTGTAAGAGGAGACTGTGATCTACCTTGACAAATTGCTTTAGCAAAATCCATTCCAGGATGAGAGAATGTAAATATTTTTCGTTCAAGCTCACCCATCTTATTTTGCACGAAAACCCCTTTTCACTCCAATCACGTCCATCACATATCAGTTTTGGTCAAAATTAACACCTGTTTTACAAAAAAAAATTAACCCCTCAAAACCTCTAAAAATCGACGAATTAGCACTTTGGGAAATGGGGGCTTGCGTGCTAGATAAGATTTGGTGATCGTAAAACCCCGCATTTTTACATTTTCTCCAAGGACTTTAAAAATGAACTAAAAATGTATATGGTTTGACAGTCTTACTCCAGACTGGTCCTGATGCTGTTGTTACTTGACAGGCAAAATCGATAAATTGCAATACTGCCCGACAACGAACTACCGACAATGCGACACTTATTATTCATCGCGCGTGCGCGCTTAAAACCAATCGGCAGGAGGTATGACAATCATTTTTGGTCGACAGACTCGTAAGCCCCCAGCCAGTCGGTCATTTCTGATTTGGAGCGCCACATTGGAGGGTTGTGTTGTGCAGACGCGTGTGCGTTTCTGTGTGAGAGAAGTGATTTTACTAAAAATATTTATGTCTCAAGACAGCATTTCTTCAGAATTAGAGAGAGAACTTCTGGAATTATTATATTTCTCAACACAAGCCATCAACTTTAATTCTACTGACATGGATCAGCTTCTACTTTTAAACAAGCTCAATGGCTTAAGAGAAATTTTGGATATTCTGACGATCATGCACGCAAATTGCGCACTGTTGCCAATGTGCTTTAGGGGTATTGCGGTTTATATTGTTGGGCTTTCAATCAGTTTCATTTCCAGCAATTTAAAACAAATTTACGCCATGCTGCAAGCCCCTGAATTTGGAGACTATTGGAAAAACCTCTCAGTCTACCTCGACAACCGCCCTGCAAGCCTCTCAGGGGAACGCCACAAAACATGACGGGGGCCTAAAAATAGTACTGGTTTGCAAAACCGCCTGGCTATCGATCGTGTGTGCATTTTTCCTTCGTCGTCCGACCGGCTTGGGCTGTGTTTACGCTCTGGCTCACTTACAAACCCCCGCCGATAGAACTGAAACAGACCCTGTGATTATTGATTCAGGACTCTGATAAGTGCTTTTGGCGGCTGTCTCGAATTTACGTCATTCAAGTGTGAACCACAAAAAGCCCCTCTTCACATTTCCCTGCAAGCACCTCCCCAATCTATTGTGTGTTTGTTTGTTGTTTGTGTGTGTGTGCGTGTATGCGTGTATGCGTGAAATGGTGTAATACGTGTGTGTGAGAGAGAGGGGGGAGGTGGAGCAGACAGAACAGACAAAGAAGGTAAACAGACAGACGGGCAGACAGACAGAGATGGGGGAGTGAATGAGGGAGAGGTGATGTGGAGTGAATAAGGGAGAAAAGGGAAACTGATTAATTAATTTTTTTAATTTATAATTTTATTGGTTTAAAAATAAAGCCTGAAGAAGTTTAGAAAGCTTACTAATATACTTCACACATTAAATTTGGGAAAGGGGCCCAAAAGAGAAAGGTTAAGGGCAGGTTTGAAACATTCAATTACTGATCTTTTTATTCACATAAATATACAAACAAGCGTGAAGGAGGCCATGAGTGAAATAAAATATTGGCCTAAACCCGGGCCCATAAAATTGTTTGCCATATTAGTTGTTTATATGGCTTCTCAAGATGTTAATCTGACCGTTTCTACTTGTCCTTTCAGGGGTAACTTTTTGCTTTAATGAAATTAGGTTTACGATTAGAAAAGACTATAAATAACGTTGAATTACAAATTTTTTTTTATTTATTTTAGATTAAAAATGGCTGCCGAACTTAGTGCTTGATTTTAAAGAATTGTAATGAACTATTTAACGAGACAATGAAAGCGTTTAAACTTGATTTTAGTGAATCTGGGTTTGGGGATGATGTAAACAATAAAATTTAAAAGTCATAGTGAACTATTTAACGAAGCAATCAAAGTGATAAACATTGACTGTAGGGGATTCAGAAAAAGCAAAAAAATTAGCGGACGTTATTGTAAGGTTAACGTGTCTTGAAGTGTTGAACGCTTGGGCGAAGAATAAAAAGCTTGTTTTACTTACTTTATTTATTTATTTTTTTAATTTACGTAAATATTTTGAGTTAAAAAATGAGCCTACAAACACGTCTGATTTTGGGAAAAATACTCCCAGCCAGCGCACTGGGGGAAGGTAGTGACAAACAATTAATCAATATGTTTTAGCGAAGTAGGCATGGACATCATTAACCCACAAAGGGTATGAAAGCTTTGCCCCTGCTATTCTAAAATCCCAGAGTCTCTTCAGATGGAGCCGCGAGTAAAAGTTTTGTTGGTTGTTCTGATTGATTATATAACTCCCGATGATAGTAACAGGGAAGTCGGGGTTTCAACTAAACAGAAAGGAGTTATTAGTTTATGCGCGACTTTAACTCTGACTGGGCTGACTACATGCTTACCAGTTTAACCATGCAAGTGAAGGGGGCAAAATTGCGTGGTTCTGGCTGGTCTGAAGGAACAGCCCTTCAAATTAATTGAAACAAACAAAGTTCTATCCTATAGTTGGCAATTCTCACCTTCCTCTCCCAAAAAGATTTATTTTAAAAAACGAGCAGTTTTTAAACATAAAAATCCTGACAACTTTTGTTTTTGTGGGGGTTTTAGCGCATTTACATCATTATAAAGAACGCAGAAAAAAGAGTATCTAATTATGAACAATATAAGCAAGAGCTGAACTTGATAACACACTTTCCAGTGAGTATAGAAAGTATATCTCATTTGAAGAGCCCAAAAACCAAACCCAATCCCGTAAAACGTATACACATGGTCTGTAGTAACAATTAGCGCCTCTAAGGGTTTTCCCAACGCTCCACTTAGGCAAACCCGCTTAACAAACATTTTGACTTGTCCTGTTTGAAGATAGTACAAAGAGTCATTATGTATTAATCAGAACAATAAGCAGACTTATGGTTTTTAATCAAAGGATCATGCTAAACAAGGGCTTTGTAGAAGGTGTCTGGTCAGAATCCCAACTTTAGAAGCAGCCGCCAGCCATAAAAAAACATTGTAAAAGTTTTGTAGCTGTGAAACCAAACCCCTTTTACACCTAAACCTGGGTCAAAGGGGCCATTTTTTAAGAATGTACACAAAATGCAGATGAGTCCGTACGTGGTTTATGCCGACCTTGAATCAAATCTTGCCACAGTACTATGGCCCACAACAGCAAGAACAAAAAAAAAACCCTTTTTAAACTCACCATCAGATCTGTTCTTATGCGTTTTATTGTTTTTAGGTCAGCGGCCAACACACAAAACCCGAGATTTACAGAGGCCCTAACGCAGCTAGCAGATTTTTAGAGCGATGAAACAACTTCGCAATCACTACCCCAACCACTACATAATCTTTCAGACATTTTTAAATGACTCCTGAAGCCAAGAATGTTATGATTCATCTACACATGTTGGATTTGCAATAAAGATTATTAGGCAGCGCTGTAAGACACCACGATCACATTACTGGGAAGTTTAGAGGGGCCGCGCACAACAATTGTAATCTTCAACTTAGGTGACTAAGGGCATGGAAACTGCCTATTCTTTTATAACTACGAGGCTTTCGATTCTCATTTTATCATGCAAGCCTGACTTCTGAATATAAGAGGGTTTACCTGCATTGCACAGTCTTCAGAAAAGTACATGACTTTTACTCTTGACAGTTTCCCTTTTTTGGGCTCTGCCCCAAAATCTGATGGGCCATGTTTAGTAATTAGCGGGATCTCTACAAGACTTTCCAATCACTAAACAATTTCTTTGCCCCTCTTTAGTGCCGTAAAGTTGGTGTTTACCCCTTGATACATGAACTCGTGGGATGGTTGACGAAGACTCACTTCCTCCAAATGGCGCTTTCTTTTCTAGTCTTAGAGGCAAAGATATAACTGACTCTGACTATGATACGCTCAAAAAGCCTGGACAGAATTACAATGTGAAACGTGGGCGATTATCATGATCAATATTTATTGGCTGAAGTGTGTTTATTAGCAGACGTCTTTCGAATTACAGATCTTTCATGCATGAAAAAATTACAACTTAGACTCATCACATTACACCTCTGCCCAGGGTTTTTGGGACGCTTTCTTAAGTCTACAAACATTCAGATTGACTTAATTTCTGATCTACCCACACTTCGATGATTGAAAATGGGATGAGGGGAGGTATTAGCATGGCCTCACATCCTTACTGCAAAACCAACAACAAGTGTTTAGACGACTGATCCCACCAAACCATCCAACTATCTAATGTACTTAGACGCCAACCCAATTTTGTATGGATGGGCCATGGGGTCAACCCCCTTCCTCTGAGAAAATTTACAATGATAAAAGGACCTCATAATGGGTTAATACTGTGTTAAGTTGTTGTCACAGCTTACGCCTGATAACCAATAGGACTATCTTGGAAGGTAGATTTTAGATTTTTCTTATGAACTACACGATCTCCCCCAACGATTACCCCCTTTGCCACAGAAAGAGTTAAAGATGAGCCCCACGAACCGCCTTTAAAATTGTGCTAATCTTAGAGAAAAAAAACTAAATATTGTGTGTCATTACAGACTCCTACAGTTTTACCTAAGACACGGGTTGAAACTGACAGCTGTTACAGAATCATTGCTTTTGACCAAGAGCCCTTTATAGGCCATACATCAAAAAGAATACTGATCTTAGAAAACCCAAGCCACGATGCTTCAGAAAAAGACTTCTTTAAACTTATGAACAACAGCTGTTTTGGCAAACCAGGAGAACGTACACAATCGTAAATATGTTAAATTAGTTACAAAAGAAAACCAAGCAATTAAGTTTGCCTCTAAACCCAACTATCAAGACTTTAGAAGATTTAACGACAGCCTGGTTGGCATTATGATGAAGAAAAGGATGTTAAGTTGGACAAGCCGGTGTTTATTGGCTTTAAACCGTATTAGGTTGTCAAAGCTATTAATGTTAGAATTTCTGTACGACTACTTAAACCGCTGTTACCCCGAAGCAAGAGTACTTTACACAGACACTGACAGTTTTATTCTAGACGTCCCTACAGAAGACTTCTTAAGGACTTAGAAACAGAAGTAGCTAAAGGAACTGATGGGTGGTACGACACATTGTGACTATCCTAAAAGCGTCCTTTACATTTAAACTGTGAACAAGAAAGTGATTGGAAAGATGAAGGATGAACTTAAGGGACAGTTATAAAAGAATTTGTTGGTTTGAGATCAAAGATGTTTTAGCGTTGCCAGCCAGACTTTTTTAATTGAGAAGGCTAAAGGCATAAGTAAAGAAGTTGTCAAAAAAATATAACTCACGATAAATACAAGCAAGCTCTCTTTGAAACAAAGTATTTCATCACACAAATGTTAATCTTCGCTTACTCTTCATCAAGTAAACACATGCTGTTAAAAAAATCACTAGTCTCTAACAATAAACAAGAGATCTTACGTCAATCCTGAGTTTTCATATGCTGGTAGGGCATTGGAGAACTTTAAAAAATTAACTTGACTGACTTGGCTTGTACTTAAACTAAAGAACCTAACTAGTACTTAATTAAGAACATAACAAGAACTTAACTTAAGAACTAACAAGAACTTAACTTAAGGAACCTAACTAGTACTTAAAACTAGAACTTTATTTTTTTTGCACTTTACTTGTAAGTTACTTGCACTTAACTTAAAAAAATACTTTTGATAACTAACTTAATTGTACTTATCTAGTTCTTAACTTTTACTTTTTTTTTTTTTTTTTTTTTTTTTTTTTTTGCTGTCCCAACCTCTGCGCCACTTCAGAGGCAGTGCACCCAAGCCGCCATTCCCACACCCCGTCCACAGCCACACCGGTCGGCCCCGCCGCGCCCCGGCACCGGCAATCACACAGGAGCAGACATGTCAAGTCGTCAAGAGGCAACCCCCCAAAAGGAGACACTGCACTGCTGCCGAGTCCCTTCGGTGGTGTTCAGTGGCGCCTGTTCTGATCTAACATACGCAGGACACCAACTAAGCCCCTACTGACGACAATTTAAAAGCTTAGTCGCGGAGCCGGCGTGAGTGAGCTCTGCCTCTGGAGGGCGCCACCACGTCCGTCCAACGACAGC
Source organism: Conus ventricosus (assembly GCA_018398815.1). Taxonomy (NCBI): domain Eukaryota; kingdom Metazoa; phylum Mollusca; class Gastropoda; order Neogastropoda; family Conidae; genus Conus; species Conus ventricosus. Next base: position 3,262,851 of record CM031606.1, read on the forward strand.
CCCCATGGACTCGCCGATACCGGTGACCCCGACGGAATCAAACCAAGGCCACAGACGTGGAGAGGACATCGAAACTGAGGTCCCATGGAGAGCAGGCATGAAGGGCCACAAATTTGAGACATTTTTTTTATGTGATCGTGAGAATGAGGATGATTTTAAATGATGCTAGGATTTCCCTTTCGGTCTGAGACTACATGACAGGGCTGTTACTCAACGCTTCCTTTCATAATTATCCCGGCGTCAACCAGGCCGAGAGATACAGACACCTGCAGTGTTGGTCAGGAAATTTGAGCAACACTCTCAGAGACGCTCCATTAAGTGGATGAAACTCGACTGTGTGGTCCCAGTCTTCCCAACTGAGTCCCCAGCAAACTTAGTCTGGTAGGAGCCGGTCGGGGCAGAAAAACCCCCATGACTCTGATGGGAATTCGAACCCCCGACCTCCCAGCCGGGAGTCCCGACGCTAACCACTTCGCCACGGCGGGCTGGGGTTTTAAATTGTACTTTATCTAGTTCTTAAACTATTCCAAGAAAATGGGTCTACTGCAGGAGGCTGCACTTTTTTTGCAGAAGGGGTTCTTCTTCTTTTTACTGTGGGGGCTTGCGGCTTTGTTGTTAGGTATGGTGTTAGGTATTGTATGCTAAAAACCCACCCCAGCAACAACAGCAGCCCCAATACATAATGATACGTCTTATTGTTTAATTGTAATGTTGTTAGTTGGGTTGTTGGCGGCGGCGATGTTGTATTACTATCTAATAATTTTTTGTTTTGCTGATTGGTTTGCTTTTTGCAGTCTGTTCCCTTCAGCCATTTTTGGGCCCAGCCTCAACACGCCCGGGATTTTAGATTAGTAACACAAATCACTTTGCGGTACATTTACTTGGGGCACATTCACTTGTGGTTTAAAATTCACTTGTCCTGGGGACTGTCCTGTGGCGTCTTCCCCTGAGCGCTCATTTTTTTTTATTGCGATTAAATTTAATATGATCAAAATTAATATGATTAAAAGTAATTAATCCCATGATAAATGGCCCATAACATCGTCCCAAATCTGTAAATACATGTACATGCAAGAGTTTCTGGGGAAATTGTTTAAAACCGGATCTTGTGATAAGTCTATTAAATTTCTTCTGAATCAACCAGCGCCATCTTACTTACAACTTAGCATATAGATAATCATTGTCTGACCCACTGATCCTAACCTTTTTTGACCCTAGCTGTGCTTCGTCAGCGTAGTACTTTTCAAGTCTGATGTAGACAGTTGTTGGTTCTGTTCAGTACATAGTTCACCCCTAAATCTGTCTAGTTTTTCCAAAGCAGCCAGAGAGTATAATCTTTCTTTATGGCGTGGTCTACGGAGTAGTCTGCTTGTCCTCACATTTTTAATAGTTCGTCCCCAATCCATTTTTAAAAAGCAATAAAAATAATTATACTTTTAAAAACCATGAGTTTAACGTGGTTAATTATGCGTCCCGCTATCGCTGGTGTTATAGTCTATTCATCCTTTGCAAAATGTTTGTTAGGGATAAAACCGCCCAACATGGGAAAAATTAGAAGATTCGCCAAAACTAGTTGCAACTTTATTTTTAGCTTTAACAACAAAGATTATCTGTTTAAAAAAACACATAGACAGTCTTTCGTTTTGGGGATTATTTTAATATTTTTTTAGTTCATAAAAAGATGATGTGAAAAAAGATTTCAATACAATTTACCATTCTGCGTAATTGGGCGGTCTTAGTATAGGCTATAGTGTGTTAGCAAAAAACATGTTTAAAAGAACCCGGCCCTGATCTAGGAGGTTGAATCTGAGGATGTTGTTAAGGTTATAGTTGTAATTACTTCAGGAATTGCGTCAAAAGACTTTCTTTGTTAACAGGGAATTATCCCAGAAAATGTCAGTTCATAGAAAGATTAATTCATAAGAAAAATATTGATTTATAAAAAGATGGCGGGAGTCGGGTTTATGATGGTGGGAGGGCAATTGTAACGCTTTGGGCCTTTTCTGGAAAGCAATTATATGTTTAGTAAAATTGCGGTCTGATGAAAAAGAGAGAAACGTCATAAAGGCTAGCAAGATTTGGCCAAGGCAAGAACGCTTACGAGAAAAGACGAATTGCTCACTTAGACTTTATTAATTAAAAAGTTAAGGGAACAGGGACATGCAGAGCACACATTTACAGACGTTGATGAGGCAATGAATGAGTATTATTAGTAACGGGAAAGAAGTTTCTAACGTCGCCACCACCAGAACTGTCTGACTTTTATGAACCGTCAGAAGAACAGAAATGCAGAAATTGGTTTTATTGGGGGTGCTAGGGGGAGCAATCTATATTCTCGCACAAACAATCTAAAAAACAATTAAAATAAAATTAAAAATACAGTCCTTCTTATGGACAATACGAAGTACAATACGAAGTCCCAATACGAAGTACAATACGAGTACAAAATTTTATTATTCTCCTAAGGGGTATTGGAAAGGAAAGACTGCTATTGAAAAATAAGTAAAGCTGCTAGAGTGTCTGAATCAGATGCGAAAGACGGGCTTTCAAAACAGGACAATTTGGCAATATTTTCTGCCTGCCCCAAAAGAATAATAAGGCCTAGTTTGTTAACTCAGTTCCAAATGACACCCACCAGATGGACTTACTGTATCTTCCACATGACAAATTTAAAAGAAAAAAGTTTAAGTATGCTTGACAGTTGTTGACTTTGGCTTCAAGGTACAAGCGCTAAACCCCTTTTAACGGTTTAAAAGTCAATGCTGTGGCTGTGGCTTTTACCACAAATATACATGCGGGTCCATTAAAGTATCTAGGCTGATTCAGGTTGATGATGGAAAAGATTTTAAAGGTTCTGTAAACCAGCTGTTTTTTAAAACATATGTTCCCGTTAAGAGAGGGTTCCAGGCAACAATCGATCACAAGCCTAGTAGAAAACTTTAATAAGAATCTAGCTGAACGCCGGGTTTACCTATCAATATCACAGAGAAATTATGGACACTACGAAGTACACTACGAAGTACAGAGAACGCAACACAGAATGGGTTAGAAGGTTGCCAGCAGTCTTACAGCCATGAAAAATTGAAGAATTTAAGCAACAGGCCTTAAACCAGTAAACGCGATAAAATTTAAAAAAAAATTAGCATTACTGAGTGTGCAGGGGACTCAAAAACTCTTGCCGTTTGGACTAAAAGTAGATACTTGTTTTGCTCCTAGAGAGGCAGAAGGCGATGTTAAAATTTAGAGCTACAGATCCTACATGGAGGTAGATGTGTATGAAGTTGAAAGAATTATGAAAACAGACCCTCCCGTGTATTTTTTAAAGGGAAATCTTTCTTCTAGCGGTGCTTCCCTACGTCTAAAAGGCCAGCCCTAAAAGTTGTTTTTCGTGAAGAGCTGCAAGTTGTCCCGCCAAACACAGTGAGTTAACAAAAAAAAAAATTATTTGTTAAACTTTTTTAAATATTGTTAAAATTTTTTTTTTGCTCTATTTGGGTTTAATTCATGTGTTTGTTTTTCAATGTTTTGTTTATTGCATCAGGTCTACCTGTCGTGAAGTAAACGTCTTTCTCCACTCCTTTTGAATTTTCAATTTTCTGTCGTCTATAATCCTCACCATCAGCCTAAGCTTCTGAAATTCTGTCCGTAATGTTTCATCCTGAAATGATTTGCTTATTCTTAATCTTAATGAGCAAGTTTTGCTGATGCTAGGGCAACAATGGCAGGGGTGCTTTTGTATATAGGAGTTAATTTTTTAAAACAGCACTTACAACCATGACATGGCGCCTAAACCTAACCCGAGACCTCCTAATGCTAAAGAGGCTGGCGCCCAACCCACCAGTAGCTAAAACGCATGCCAGACCAGCACTTACGTAGCTACAGCTGAGGAGCCAGTATTACATAAAAAAGAGTATTTAAAGCTTTAGCATATTTCTTTTTTAGTAACTCTACCTTACCCAAGTCGCTTTCTATTTCCTTTTGAAGTTCAGTTATTTGCTTTAACCAAAAACTGTTGAACCTCCATTTTTAAATAAGATTTTTTTTTTAAAATTTACCTCTTTACATTTTCTTTTTTGTAACCCTTCTGGCAGCACTTCATCAACAGAGTAAAACGCAATAAATCAAATTTAATAAAAATAAAGTACAAGTCTTTTTAGTTTGTCTTTGTCAACCATTATAGTAACTTGTCGGATGATGCAAGGCTGTTTATTTCATCTCCGTTTTTAGTAATAACATAACGGCTTAAAAGGGGCATCCAAGTTTTCAGCCTTTTTTTGTATCCTCTAATAAACGCATGTTCTGGCAAATAGTATCGCCCTCCTCGGAGTATAAATAAGTAAAAAATCTTCGTCATTTGCCTGGGTTTGTGATTCTGTTTTTGGGGTTAAATTTTCTAAGCCGACGGTGTCGCCCCCATTCAGCTAAGGACTTCTTTCTCGTAGCACATATTCAGAACCTCGCTTAGTTTTTTTCAATCTGCTTTTCTGTTGGTTCTGGGCCCAAGGCTAACAAGAATGGGCCCCCTTATTAAGGCTTTTCTAAAATTGTTGTTCTTATCATAGTATACATTGGGGCTTCGTAGTTCAAACTTTAAATTCCAGTCAATTTCAGGAAGCAACGCCCAAGCTTCTCTCTTTTATAAAGTTTGTATTCACGTTTGCCAAAATCGTTGGCTCTTAAATTTTTTCTCTTCAGGGCAGGATGCTCTGCCGTTTTTTGTCTTCAATTTTCTGTTCGTTTGAAAACCCCCGTCATCTGTTATTCAAACATAAACATTTCTGGCACTCCTATTAGATCAAACTCAGTTGTGTCTGCTAGGTCTTTTTTTAGCTCTATGCGTGCATTTAGGAGCTAGTCCACTTTTGATTCTGGCCACTAGACATTCTTTTTATAATATAAAAATTTAATAAACAAATTGTTATAAGCAATCAATAATAAACATTTTACAATAAACAAACGTATTGAACTGGAGGGTCAGTCCGTAAGATAGCTTAGCGTGCTTAGATTTTTCTAACTGCTCTTTTTATTTTTTTAGCTCATCTTTGTCCCGTATTATATAATTTTCACTTAAACATTCTTCAAAACTATCTTTGCCTTAGTGTAAAATAACAACCGATTTTAACTGCGATCGTAAAGTCTTTTAGACTGCATTGTTTTTTTGGTTAAGAGCCACACAGAAACAGGGAGTGGCGGCCACTAAAGGCTAGCTTTGACAGGGCTTTTTTTTTTTTAACAATGTCTCGTTCAGCCGAACAGTCATAAAATAATAAAGAGAGTTTCGTTCCCTCAAATAGTTTATAGTAATGTTCTAAACAGTCGCTCAGTTTGTCGCTAGGATCAATAAAAATATATTATCTTTCTGTCCAAATAACTTCCTTTCTTTGTAAGACTTGTTGTGCTTAATGGTTGTGCAGAATATAACAATGTGCTCGTAATGAAACCTGTATATGTTTGTAACAAATCAAGTACGAAGACATTTTTTCCCACACCCATTAATCCCGCAGTAAGAGAACAGTGGGGATCTTTAGGAAGAAACTTCAAACTTCCATCTTTTTTTATTAGATATTTCTTTGCATTTTAATAAGCCACATCTTTTATTTCTGTTTTTTTAAATGTTAACTGGCATCACAAACCATAAAAATGTGCATTTTTTATTGGAGCGTCTTCCGTCTGCCTCTTGTGATATTTATTTTTTACCATCTTGCCCAAACCCTTTCTCCACTTCCAAACAGTCGTTGTAAAATGTTGATCTAAAATCCAGCCACAGCCATATTTGTTTTAAATAGTCTTCGAGTCTTAAAATCATTAAAGGGGGAAGTTTTTTACATACACGATCAACTGCAGGATCTCTTTGCCTACCCCCGGCAAACAACTTTCTTATTTCATCAAAGTGTTGGTGAGATAAAAGGTCCGCGCCCTGGGAAAACAAATGATCAGGGCTTGCCATTATTTTCACAGTCAACCTTTTCAATTTTTGGATTATAAAACGCTTTGAATTTTCTCTGAAAAGGGTTGTTCCTTCAGTAAAAAAGAACAAAATTCTTTAAAGATTCAGAGATGATTTAGATGTATGTTCCCGAGGGGGTCTCGCTTGTTTTTATTTTTTGTAATGGCGTGCATAACCATTTCATATAAAAAAACTGTTTTACTTTTATACTGGTTTAAGATTGTTCTAGCCAGTCCGGGGTTATAACAACATAAACTCAAGAGAAATGTCACTAACTGTGTATTTAGCTAAAGAATCTTCAGACAGAACAACAGAATCGCTGGATTAAATGTCAGATCATAACTAAGTTTTTCTTTTAGTGCGCCTTGGTAATTTTGGCATATCGGTCTTTAACAACTCAAAATCTAGAGGGATGCAAAATCTGTTGCCAAATTGCTTCTGCTACTGCCTCATCTTTAACATCATTCTTTGGGATCACCCGCTTTAAAACCTGTGCTTGAGACCGTTTGAGTTTTTGTATTCCTGATAAACTTTCTCTTTCCTTTCTTTTTTAGGCAGCCATAGATCAGAATAGAGGGCAAAAATATCTGCCCCTCTTAGGACAAGACTTTACGCCCTCAGTTTAATTGCTATCGATTAACGATTGCTCTGCCTAAATTAGCAAAAACAGTAGCATTAGGATCTGCCGATGTAATATCTATTTTGAAAGATAGTTTAGCAGTGCTGGCATTTTAAACATCGTCAGCGCCAAGATAGGGAACTTGACTGATTAAGCTTGTCCCGCTGAATGGTGATGGAGTATTTACACTAATTACAGTCTGCCTTTTTACCTTTTACACCATGGGGTTCCTTCTCTTTTTTGTATGGATCGAGGTCACAACCATATGAGTTTCATTTTTTTTTAAAACAAAAAGAATATAAATAAAAAAAAATGGTTGAAAATTTTGGCCCGATTGATCCCGTTGGTGGAGAAGAAAGAGATCTGCCAGGCCCCTTTATTTGAAGAAGATGAAACAGAATTAGGCCCCCATTGCGCGAAGAACTGAAAGAGCAGCAGAGGTTTATCAATCCCTTCATTAGAAGAAGTAGAAACACCCCCTTCAGTTAGCGCATCTCGTGCAGAACTATAACAAATAGCTTTAACTCATTCTACTAAACTTAGGACTAGAACAGCCAGAAGGCCCCAAACCCTTTTGATTTTAAGATGGATAAAAGCAGCCATCTGTATTTAAGAACTAGCAAAGGAAATTTTGTAAAAAGTTACTACAAAGCCTGACCCAACTAAAATTTTTAAAACTAAACACCCAAATTTGACGAGAATTCCTGTTGCCGACCAAGGCGATTTAAACATTTTATAATTTAAGACCCGAGGCTGTCAGTTTTACAGAACTATGGGGCAAGAGTTGCCAAACACGATCTGAATAGAATGACCTCTTTTCAAGATTTAGGACCAGAACAGAATGAAGCAATAGCAGAAATTGAAACGAGTTTTTAATGAGGAGACACAGTTAAAAACAATTAACGATTCTTTCCCTTGCCTATGGTGAAATCCCGGGGCTTAATGCCGCTTTGCGAACAATAAGGGGTGAACTAACAAACAATTTAGCAAAACTTGGTTGAGTAAGGGTAGAGAGATGGGAAAAAAAAAAATAAGCTGGCTGATGCAGATGATAACAATTTAGGGCGAGAAGAAAAGGTTATAAAACAGCAGAAAATCAGGATTTAATGATAGAAAGGGCGGCTAGGTTAGAAGTGCTGTCTACTAACGAGCGAGCTAGCATCACAAACAAGCAGAATGGGGAAACTATGAACAGAATACTTTATGAAAATACTACGCTAGCAGGGAAAAAATTAGGGCTCTGTTCAGGGAACAAGGGATTACAATAGTTAGCATATTAACAGCTGTTGGGTTTGCTATCTCTACACTCGTTTATGCTTTAACGGCAGTGCACCAACAGAGCCCGTAACGCCCCCAACACCTCAGCCTGGTAAAAGTTGGATTAGAAAACAATTCATATCTACAACTTATAAGAAGTAGCAACCAAAGCGCTTGATGCTCTGCCGTATAATGGGAATGTTGTTTAGTTGGGTTTTGTTACTATAGGCAAAGTTGCTGGTTATATGGTGACCATCTGTGGACATTAGGAGTGCTAGCTGTGGATTAATTTTTAGTGAAATAAGTTGGCTAACCAGTAAAGTTTTAAAAATCAAAAGGTTTTCTTTTCGCTAGTGTGACTGTCAGTGTGAGGCCCAGTAACGGGTGGAGTGCTTTCTGGGCTGCTTTCTGGTGTGGGGCGCTTATAATGGTGGTGGATCGCTTTCTGGGGTGTTTATAACTGGATCGCTTTCTTCAGGGTAGGACTTTCTTTAAATGGATGGAGCGGGCCTTGGGGTTTAAGTTTTTTATTGTGCCCTAAGTCTTGGTGTCTCCAGCTATGAGGATTTCTTGTTTTTAATTTGGATCATGCCAATCTGGAGTCTAAGGTCAGAGGGCAGCATGTTATAATCCACAACCCCCAACAAAGTCAACCTTTGGGCCTGCATGTGCAAGAACGTCTTGATACCTTTGTATGCGGCAGGCAATCAACAGCATAGTTAATAGCATCTTCTAAATTAGCTAGAAATTGTTTTCTGCATCAAAGCCTGTAGATTTATTACTATGCTAGACTTGGTCTGTGCTTGTGCTCCTAAAAGACCCAAACGTATGTCCGTATGGAGTCATTAAGTCTTTGCACTCCTGGCATTGTTAGGCCTTTACTTTTATCTAAGATAATGTTTTCCGGCATTAGGGTGTCTTTGTTCTATGAACCCAATCGAACTTGGCGTTTGGTTGAAAAGAGGTGTGGGCCGGACCAGTAGTCATAAGTATATTCTTACGTTCGCCCCCCAAATACAATGTGCCTAACCATGATGCGGTCTAACTTTGGGTTTAAAATCAGTGAAGGTTTAATGGTTTAAAATTTGTTGCAAATTCTTTCATATGCATTTTTGTCCATTGGCTGTTAAATGGATAAAACGCGGTTGTCGTTAGGGAGGGGCCCCTTTTTGTTCAGTTAGATTCGTCTGTAATGGTAATAAACATGAAAGTATATACTGACCTTACCACAGAGATTAGGGTGGTTTAATGGTTTGCTATGAAACCACCGCAGCCAAATAGTTGGCGCAAATAAACGGCAAAATTTAACTGATTCTGAAAAAAAGCCATAGGGTGGGATGACCATGCTGATGGCACTCTATCATTCTTATTGGCGGATTTAAAAAATTAGTTAGGGGTTTACAAGTCTAACTTGGAAGCCGTATGATTCGTCTACTGCAATGGTTAGTAAAACTGAAGTCCCAAAAATTGGGGTTTAAAAACGCTCCCACATTGTAAGTAACAGTTCAATATATTGAAAAGCTACCATTTTTAAATTAGTTTTTTTTTAAAGGGTTTTTAAATAGTTATAAAAAAGATGTCATAATAACCAAACAAATCGAGCGCGTGTTTTTTTAAAGCATCCAATTGAAAATAGGGGAGGTAAATATAGGATTGCCCTAAAGAAATTGGTTTTAAAGTAAAATGGATTAACATATCGAAAAAAAATTAAAATAACTGGGTGGATGTTAAGGACGAACAAGGCAAACTATTAAAAAAATTTAAAATACTCGATGGCTACTACAACTTGTTCTTTAAGAGAAGTATTTTGCAATTTAACATTAAGTTAAAAATTAAAGAGGCAAAACTTATAATTACTATAAATTTTTCCCGAACTTTAAGAAAGGGAGTAGTTTTTCCTAGAAGCCTTGCTCGAAATTTAGGCTTTATGTAGTGGTGAAACATTATCATATTAAACACATATGCACTTAAAAGCGGACTTTATGAGTATGTAGGCAGTTAGACCAGCCGATTTTCTCATGTACCCCATGTTTTTATGTCTATTTGAAGAGTTAAAAACGACCGCAATTTATTTATGGGCAGCCCTTACAGTTCTACGAGCACTGCCGGAAATTAAGGCAGGGTTTTGCGATTATAGCTATTCAGGTTTGGGGGAGACAGCCAATTTAAAGGAATTAATTGGCTTAGATATAAACTCATTAAATATAAAATAACTAACCAAGACGGAAGACTAGTTGTTTGTTCTAATTTATTAATAGTGCTGGAAGTAGAAGAACGTACTGTAAGCCATTAGATTTTTGTCATTGGAGAGAATGTAAATCTTTGTTCACGATCACCAAAACTTATCTAGCACGTAAGCCCCCGTTTTAAATTGGCAATTACTTCGATTTTTGGCGGTTTTGGGTGTTAAATTTTTGTAAAATTAGGTGTTAAATTTTGGTCAAAAATGATATGTAATGGACGTGATTTGTATGTGAAAAGGGGGGTTTTTCGTGCAAATAAGATGGGTGAGCTGAACGAAGATATTTACTTCTACTCTGGATTATGTCTGCGTCCCTCTTCCATGCTGTCTACCAACATCAAAGAATTCCAGGAGCTGGGTCTCACAGGATCGCTGTCTCCCGAACCCATGCTGCGGGCATAGAGGATGTCGTTCCGCTCTAGAAGCTCCATCACAGAGCTCACGATGGTGTGCTCCAGCAGTTTGCAAGAGATGCAGGTCAAGGAGACAGGCCTGTAATTTGCTGGGTCCTAATGCTCCCCCTTCTTGTAGATTGGTACAACGAGCGCATCCCTCCAGTCAGATGGAACTTGACCAGTAGTGAGGGATGACTGAAAGATGACAGTGAGTATGGGGCTATTTCCTCCACGAGTTCTCTTAAGACTCTTGAGCTGATTCCATCGGGACCACTGGCTTTATGAGGGTGTACTTCTTTCAACAGGTGTTTGACACCTTCCTCAGTGACCGTGATAGTGTTCAGCTGTGAGTAAGCCTTGTCTGCCATACTACACTTCTCCAAAAACTCGTCGTGGGAGTAATTTTTTTTTTTTTTTTGCTGTCCCAACCTCTGCGCCACCTCAGAGGCAGTGTACCCACGCCGCTCATTCCGACACCCCGTCCACTGCCACAGCCCGGTCGGCCCCGCCGCAGCCCTGGCACCAGCAATCCACAGGGAGCAGTCAATGTCAAGTCGTTAAGAGGCAACCCACCGGAGGAGACACTGCACTGCTGCCGAGTCACTTCGGTGGTGTTCAGTGGCGCCTGTTCTGATCTAACATACGCAAGACACCACCTACTAAGACCCTGCTGACGACAATAACTGCTTAGTCGGGGAGCCGGCGTGAGTGAGCTCTCCCTCCGGAGGGCGCCACCACGTCCGTCCACCGACAGACCCCATGGACTCGCCGATACCGGTGACTCCGACGGAACCAAACCAAAGCCACAGACGTGGAGAGGACATCGAACCTGAGGTCACCATGAGAGCAGGCATGAAGGCCACAGAATTTGAGACATTTTTTTTAATGCTGATCAATGAGAATGAGGATGATTAAGATAATGCTACGGATTTCCATTTCGGTCTGAGACTACATGAAAGGGCTGTATGTACTCTACGCTTCCTTTCATAATAATCCCCGGCGTCAACCAGGCCCGAGAGATACAGGCACCTGCAGTGTTGGTCAGGAAATTTGAGCAACACTCTCAGAAACGCATCCATTAAGTGGATGAAACTCGACTGTGTGGTCCCAGTCTTCCAACTGAGTCCGCAGCAAACTCAACTCTGGGTAGGAGCCGGTCGGGGCAGAAAAACCCACATGACTTCTGATGGGATTCGAACCCGTCGTGGGAGTAATTTCTGCCATCACTGAACACTGATTGGAATTGTTGATTGAGAGCCTCTGCTTTTTCTTTTGGGTCAGATAACAGGGTTCCATTCATCTTGGGAGAAGCAGCTCGATTCTGGTGCTTGATGTAATATCACGAAGCGTTTGTACTTGCCAGCTGCTCGGAGTCTTCTCCAATCAGGGTACTGCTGAGTATTCCAGTATCCCCTACGTATTTTCCGCTGAGCTTTCTCTTCTGATTCTGGTGCCTTCACCTCAGTTCTTCGTACCCCGTTTCTTCCACTTTTTTTGTAGGCTCTATTTCTCTTATTGAGGGTGCTTTAACTCGGAGGATATCCATGGTAGAAATCCCCTGGTTCCTGACAGTTTGGTTGGAATGAAGGTGTGGATGGCTGCTGGAGTGTAAACTTTAAATAAATTCCAGATTCCTCGGTGTTCATCAGGGCTCTCCTTCTACAACATCTGCAGCCAGGGTTCCCGACCACCTCCCTCAGCCCATCCAGTCTGCCTTCTTGTAGGGGTAAGATGGGTTTTTTCTACTGGCTTTTTCTTCAGTGGGGAATCATGAATTCGCATACACTATGCTTTGATCAGAGAGGGCCCGGAGTAACTTCCACTCTGAACAAGCTGAGGAAAGTTGGTGAAGATGAGGGCCAGGATGTTCTCCTCTCTTGTTGGTTCCATCACCATCTGCTCAAGGCCGCGGGCATGCTTGACGCTGGGAAGCTTATGATGGAATCTGGACAGGGAGACCGAGGTTTCGCGTCACGCAGGCCAGTCCCGCCTGGAAAGTTAAGTACCTCCA
>CM031606.1:3280321-3327509 GCA_018398815.1 Conus ventricosus
TTTTATCAAGAAAATTAATGCTTTCATATGGGTTTTTTCCCCAATTCTTTTCAATACAGGCGATTGTCCATAAATCAATACGAATTATTCACAAATCAATATTATCATTCCAAATATGTCAATAATATTTACCCGACATTTATTCAAATTTTCTCTTTCATTTTAAAGAAATCATGCATCCCCGACTGATACTCACCTCTAGGGAACAAACACTAAGATAATGCCTAGCAGACTTCTGCCTGCAATTACACTTCCGACCTCTCACAGGTCACAGGACATCGCTGACCTCTCACAGACCACAGGACCCCAAGTCCTACTTTCCCCCCCCCCCCCCCAAGGGTTGTTCTGCCTAAAACGCAATACTCCAAGCTAGACGCAAAAGGGAGTTAAAGTCCCTTAACACCATAAGGGTTAACTAAAAAAAAATCCGGCGTCTGCTCTTGTCCAAGCCATCCCAGGTCTGATTCAAAAATTGCTATTCACTCTGTCACACGAAAGTGAGCTTCACTCATATAATTCAATTCTACAGCGTCCTAGCCAATCCAAATCATGTTCACTTACGTGGTGTCACACCATAATTTGATTTGTTTTTACACAGCTATACAAACAGCGTGGGTCCTACACAACAAGTGCAAATATTCACCAAAACATTTATCCACATTTTTCTCAACATCATCACATAAAATACATGTTCCAATCCCGTTCATGATACACATCGAATCATTAGTCTTGACACCCCCAACCTCCGATGAAAATATTTGATTCAATTTTTTTTTCACAGAAGAAACATCATCATCAAATTCATTATCATCAATGGTTAGAAAAAAATAAGTATTACATTCTCAGTACATGTACATTAAAATGAAATACCACATCAAGGTTCCAGACATACACCAGTCCAGAAAGCATTCATGATGAAAAAAATATCCAAAGCAAGATACTTTTTTTCCCCAAAGACATACAACTGCAGCTCGAAATACAATACCCAATGTCACATCATTTCAAAGTAACACAGACATATCAATAAAGTAACACAGACATATCAATAAAGTAACACAGACATATACTAAAGTAACACAGACATATCACTAAAGTAACACAGACATATCAATAAAGTAACACAGACATATCAATAAAGTAACACAGACATATCAATAAAGTAACACAGACATATCAATAAAGTAACACAGACATATCAATAAAGTAACACAGACATATCAATAAAGTAACACAGACATATCAATAAAGTAACACAGACATATCAATAAAGTAACACAGACATATCAATAAAGTAACACAGACATATCAATATTCCATGCGTTAAGAAGCATTATCATCATATACATACACACAGCAAAAAACAACAACAGAACAACAAAAAAGAACAACAGCATGTTACGTTTATAAACTTTGCATACATAATCTGAACCAGGATAGTTTTTACTTTTTTCAGTTTTCTTTGTCTGCCGTCTTCTTACTGCCTAGAAAGAAGGTCATGCAAGACATTGGTGGTAACAGCAATAGGTTCAACTTTGAAACAAAATTCCTGGATCATCAGAGACCACCATACCAAGCGACTGTTCTTGGTCTCTGAATCTTTCAAAAAAGTCAAAGGTCAATGATCGGTCTGCAGGATGAAAGTAAGACCTGACAGAAAGCGTTCAAATGTTGACAATGCCCACTCAATGCCCACACAATGCCCACACAATGCCCACACAGTCGCTTAACATTCTCTCTCAATGGTAGAGTATATGGCCTGCGATTGTGTAAACTTTTCGCTGGCAAATTGGACTGGATGCAGCAAGTCCTCATGAAACTGTAACAATGCAGCCCCCATTCCTGAGGAACTCGCATCTGTTCGCTGCACAAAGTTTTTTGACAGATCTGGTAACAATAGTACAGGGAAGCGATTCAAAATGGCGTGTACTGCTTCCAAAGCTGCCTGAAATTCAGCAGTCCAAGTCACTGCAGCACGTTTAGGACTCTTCGTCAATCCGTCAAAGGCGCGGTCAGAGTCCCAAAATTTGGTACATAACACATGTAGTAAGAAAGCAGACCTATAAGCAAGCGAACCTGGTTTTTGGGAACAAGGGGTTTTTACTGCCAAAATCTTATCTATTTTCTTTTTTTCTGGTCGCATCAACCCGACTGAAAAGAACTCAAGTTCCCGGAATCCAGCCATGATTTTTGATGGGCGCACAGTGGGTCCAAAAGACCGAAGTCGCAAGAACACCTCGCGCAAAGAAAAAAAGCAGCGTAGTCCAGGACTTCACCGCCAACAGAATATCATCCCAAAAATAACTAACTCCGGAAATCTTGTGCAAGTCTCAATTACGCATCATTCTGGCCAAAGTTGCAGGAGCATTCTGCAGTCCAAAAGGCATACGTACAAAGTGAAACAGACCACATGGGGTTTTAAATGCTGTCTTGATTTTATCTTCTTCTGCCATAGGAATCTGCCAGTAACCCTCTGTAAGGTCAATGTTCACAAAATACTTTGCTTGTGACAACTGGTAAAACAAATCCTCAACATGAGGTATCGGTTCAGAATCACAAACTGCGACTTTGTACAGTGCTCTATAACCGACACAACATCTCACTGAACCATCTGTTTTGAATACTAAGACAAATGGAGCAGAATATGGGGGAGTAGATTGCTCAATTACATCCAGATCAAGCATCACCTGCACTTATCTTTCAATCACCTGCTTCTTAGCAAAGGGTAAAGGGTATGATCTGACACGCACAAGAATATCCGTGGTCAATTGAATTTCATGAGGTTCCACCCCACAGTTTTTCCAGGTTTATCCGTGAGAACATCCTTGAAATCATGTAACAATTCTCTCAATTGTGTTACCTGAGTTGTTGCCAGATTATAATCGACATTCACATTCTAATGTGTTTCTCCCTGCACAGATAAAGTAGGTAGAGAAATATCAGCCTCGCCACCATCTTGCACGACACCACTGAAGCTATCTGCACAATAGGTCAATCACGAGCCACACAGGTTTCAAGTCTTTTGAAATTGCACATCAGATTTGGAAGAAGTACTCACACATTCCACTGGTAATTGTCACACTGTCACTTTTGCACACGCGCATTCATGACAGCATTTACTCCATACGCACACGCAATCCTTCCAAATCAACCAAAAGGCGCACTACCGAATGTTTTTTCTTCTCCCTCTCCTTCGGGAAAACACTTTACTAAATCACATCAAACACGTTATAAACAAATTTTATACAGGTAGCACTCTTCCACTGAGAGGCAAACTAACTCACTCAAGACTTCATAAAGTCACGGCCTCCACACAACATTGGCCCACAAACTCCGGACCAGGAAAATAAATGATTCTCTCACTCCTTGATGCTATGCCTGCATCCGAATTACGACTCGCCTCATCCTTTCAGGATTCCCTGTCTCTCTCAGACATCATCTCGCCCCTCGATTTCTCCCGTCCTGGAGATATGACTTCCGACTCCTCTCCCTCGACTCTTCTTGTCACTGGAGAGATGATTCCAACTCCTCTCCTCGTCTTTGCTGTCCTGGAGAGATGACGAGTTCCCGACTCTCTCCTGGAGTCCTTAATTCCTGGGGCTGCCTACCGGTGTGTTCCCACACCATGGCCATCTTCAACCACTCAGGGGGTGAAAGGTGAAGGGTGAAGGGCGTAGGGTTAAAAGGGTGAAGGGCGGGTTTAATGTCTGGTCAGCAGAGGGACCAACGTCTGACAGGTTCGAGTCTCTAGGCTTTGCTGGGTTTAACTGATTCTTTCCCCTTCCCCTAGTGAGTGCTACTCAGTGTTCAAAACACTGACCAGCACCTTACCAGCCCTTTTTTAACTATCTCTCAGTGGTCTCTTTCACCCAATGACCCCCCTTGTTTCTTTACCGAGTCTTCTCACAATTTTTTGGGGACGCCCGTACACTAGTCAAGCCACACGAATATTCTTCCTTTTCAGTAGTGGCATGGGAAATGATTCATTCACTAACTAATGTGAGGAGCGTCACATGACTTGATGTGAGGCTACGTCATATGACACCCCCCATCCTGGGATGAAAAAATTTTCTCCAGAATTTTTTTAAAAGATACAACTTCACTTAAACACATCTTCACCCATGAATCTCAATGTGTAACCATCACAATGATTCACCAAATTAATAATCAACGTATAGAATCAATCATCATGATCCACCATAATAGCATATTTCAAACTTTCAGTCTTTTAAAAAAAAAAAAAATTCTTTAATTGATCACCAATCTCACAAAATACATTTCACAAATTACATGGTTTAAACAATTAGGGATATTAAAAAATTTCCCAAAGTACAAATTGTGTTCATACATTAAGATGTGAAGCCATATTTTCCCTTGATCTTTGTCTCACATCATATGTTTCAAAACCATCATGAAATGAGAATATTTCCAAGTGTAAATGTTTTCAATAGACATGTAAACAAATAAACAGTTTAAACATAGTTTTTTCCCCACATGTAATGTTATAGTCCATTGAAAAGTCACATGCTTTCCTTTGTTGACGGGTGACAAATAAAAACAATTGGTTTGTCTCATTGACAATCAAAACATGTGTATATACATTTTTTAAAGGGGTTATTTGCCACCCACACATACTTATATATTCATCTTCACAAGCAAGTTAGACAAAATTGTACATGATGATTTTTCATTGTTTCGAAAGAATAAAGCAAAAAATAGATATGTAATACCTCAACTTAAAGTAGTTTTTGCTTGAAAAAACATATAGTCACTTCAACAAGCAAATTAAGCATAAATACCACTTGATTTAAATAGTCAGTAGCATACAATGCACTGTCAAATGTCAGACACCAAAATCATAAAGAAAGACAAAAAACGGATAGTCTTTCTCTTGAAGATAGTTACATTTGTCCATAAATTTATTCTACACGTGACAATAAATCTGCCATGACATTTTGTGTTCCAGGCACTGGTTCAATGGTAAACTGGAATTCCTTTAGTCAAGTTACTTTCACAAATAATTTCCTCTGAGAGCTGACACAGAAGTTCTTCAATGTCTGGGATAGGCTCGGCATCGAACACAGTGATCTTATTTACTTTTCTGAAATCGATGCAGAAAACGCACCGACCCATCAGGTTTGTCCCCCA
Source organism: Conus ventricosus (assembly GCA_018398815.1). Taxonomy (NCBI): domain Eukaryota; kingdom Metazoa; phylum Mollusca; class Gastropoda; order Neogastropoda; family Conidae; genus Conus; species Conus ventricosus. The sequence continues at coordinate 3,285,467 of CM031606.1, forward strand.
ATACAACTGGTGAGCTGTACGGAGATGTAGAAGGTTCTATGACCTTTAAATCCGCATTACATTGATTTCTCTCTCGACAATCCTCTTGTTTTGCAAATGGGAGGGGTATGGTCTGGTTCGCACTGGTATTTTCAGTATTTAAAACTGAATACTATGGGGTGCAATACCAGTCACTGTACCGGGGGTATCTTCAACACATCCTGAAAGTCTTTCAAAATGTCTTTAAAGCTGTTCTTTTGCTTGCAGACAAATCATTCGACAGAAACCACATCATTGGGTTTCACCTTTGATAGACAGTGTAGGAAGGGGTACAACTTCATCTGCACTGGTAGAGTTAAACACTCCACATTTGCTGTTTTCACAAACTTTGATCTGTCCCTGTGCGTTACATTGGGTACAAAAATCATCACTGATATTTTCTGTCATTTTGGACATCAGTTTCTGACATATGACATATCCACTCAACTGACTGGTTGATGGCAACATTTGTACGTTCAACTACTTCTTCAACTGTTCACATGGAATCCCTTTCTCAGTGTTTGCCATTTTGATCTTTAATTAACTGCAGAAAGTTTTTCCGACCCCCTGAAAAGGACCCTTCCACATAACCGAAGCTTGTTAGGGTTCATCAGTGAGTAGTAAAAGGACTTTATTCCCCTACACTGAAGGAACGTGCCTTTGCTTTTCTGTCTGCAAAGACCTTGTAACATCTGTTTTTTCTATCAGTGACTGTTGAGCAAGCTCACATGCATCCTTAAAAACGATTTGCAGTTCATAAACGTATTGGAAAAACAGTTTTAACTGTCGGGGTATGCCGTCTATTTCGTCCATTGTGCCCATAAATAGATCCAAGGCCCCCTTGGTGAGTGTCCGAAAAGAAGCTCGAATGGTAAAAATCCCAGCGTTTCGTTCGGCATTTCCCTGTATGCAAAAAGCAAAGCCGGTATGAAACGTTTCCCATTCATGGGGTTCCTGCCTTGCAACCTTTTTTAAACTTTGACTTCAACGTTCCATTGAAAAGTTCAACCATCCCATTCGTTGGGGATGATTGGGTGGTTGAAATGGAAAGAGATTGACGACAGTCGGGTAAATTTCTCTCATGAGATCAGAAATGAATTGTGGTTCCACAATCCGAGAGAATTTGTCTGGAAGACCCACTCTGGAAAAAAATCGCAAGTAAAGCTTCAGCGACAGACACTGTATCAATTTTCTTCAGTGGAATCGCCTCTGGATACCTTGTCGCGTATCCACCAAGTTAAGATATAGCGATGTCCGGAAAAAGACAGTGGTAAAGGCCCAACAAGATCAATACCCTACCTTCGAAATGAACGGAAATGAGAGGCTTTTGTGCAAAGGTGCACATGGGACGCGCCTTTCTGAGATGTCTTTTGGCAGATGTCACATGGCGGCAGTTTTTTGTAACTTCCTTTGTGACACCGGGGCCCAAATAAAAAGAATCAAGAACTCTCTTTGATGTTCTTTTGATCCCACAGTGACCAGCAAACCCAATGCTTCAGAGCCGTATTTTGCACTGTCTCTTAAGTGGTTGGAACGACAACTTGTTTTTTTTCCGGTCCAGGTACACACCTGTAGAGAATGTCAGAGTCCGTATGTATGTTGGTTTGTCCGTTAGTTTGTCCGTTACAGTCTGTTTACCCAGCAGAAAGTACCGTCGTCAGCGTCTCGTCTTTTTCCTGCTTTTCTTTAGATTCATCTGGGGTAATCTGGAGTTCATCCAGTTTTGAGACTTTTAGCGGCTTTTTTAGCCTTTCCCTGCTCTACGTGTCTGATCTGGTACTCACAAGACAAGGAACAAACGATCTCCAGCACCACCATGTACTGTAGCGACACCTGGCAAAGGGCCAAGATCAAGTCGCAGACTGGGTTATAAATGACACAGGCGGTAAGAAAACCCGGGAGTAGTTCGGTGTATCAACTGAAATTTTGCAGCGGAAACGTTTCAATCTTGCCTCCAAACGACCTACACTTTTGGACAGTGTTGAGATACTGGTTTTGAAGCACGAAAGATTTCCGTACACCAGCGGTGGTCCCCAGTGTCTCGCAAACCAAAGCCTGCAATCCAATTGATGGCTCGTTTTCTATCACCAGTCCTAAACAGCTTGATGTGGTGCCAAAACAAGGCCGCTTCACAATCAGTGGAGACTATGCGGGTTTGGGAATCACCCGGTCTGAAGGGCAACCCTTTTTCAGAGGGAACTTGCCATCACAAAAGAAATTTCGCATTGTCTGATCGGCAGCTGACTGATTTTGTGAACTTCGGTTCTGTCCACGAACTGGCCCAAAGGTCTACGTGGGTGGTCGTGTCCACGACCCCGGGAAAGTTTGCTGTGAAGCAACGGGTTTTTCCGGCGGTGAGTACTGGTACTGATTTAAAGTCACTCGAACCGCGGAAAGATCCCTGTCCGTTCCTAGGATAGGTATATCCTTGAGGACCAGAAAGACACGATTCCTTTCCTGTAACTTCCCTGTCCTGATGGGTAGTTCATGACCATGAAGACTCAAAGTTGAAATTCTCCTTTCCTTTGCCAGCCCTTATCTGGGTGAGCGTACAATTGATCAGCCCTCTGACACATTTCCTAACGCTTTCAAATTGCCTTTCTTAAGGAAAATGGCCAGATCTTTGCTCACGCTCTGGAAAAGTTGTTCTCTAAGAAGGGGATTCGCAGTGATTGAAAAGGGTTTTTTTCGTTTTTGTAAATCGATTCCATCGGGTCTAACAATGACTCATTACGAATTAGAAACGACGGAAAAAGATTCTCCCTTTTTCAGGGCGCACAGAACGGAAACGTTCGGTGAAAACGATCAGCAGAACATTGAAATTTCTTGAGGAGTTCTTCTTTCAACTGATCCCAAGTTAAATTTTGTTTCGCTGCAAGGGGGGGTACAGTGTCAAAGCGCTACCCTTAAACAACGACGCAATATACATGTCCCCTTTTCCTTTGGCCAACACAAGACGTTGCGTGACTTTCAAATCGGAAAGAAAACTATCAATGTCATCCGTTTTTTCCTCAAAAGGCGGGGAACTTTGGAATATATGCCGCTTTTGGTTGGGTTCGCTTGCGGAACCCACTGGGGGGAGGTTCTCTCGATGCCTGGATTCTTTTAATTCAGCATCAGTCTCTAGTTTAACTGCCTCAACTTAAATGGGGTTCTTCGGCTTTAGCTTCCCTCTGTATCTTTTTTTTTCAATTTCAGCTTCCTCTGTAATCTTTTTTTTCAGCTTCAGCTTCCCTCTGTAGGGTTTTTTTTCTTCAGCTTCCCTCTGTAGTTTATTTTCTTCAGCTTCCCTCTGTAGTTTATTTTCTTCAGCTTCAGCTTCCCTTGTAGTCTATTTTCTTCCTCTCTCTTAGCCTGTCTGCTCTATCTGTGCATTGTTGCACATAGTTAGTAAGTTTTTCTCCAAACAAAACCCAAGCGTTCTGCTTGTTGAACATATTTATCAAAATCATCCTAATGAACCCTCAACAGATAAAAACAAAACAATTTTTAAATATGAATAAAAATAAGGCGATATATGATGGCGCTGTATATTTCACAAAAAATGTAATTATAGTTTTATACAATAAAGAATTTCAAATTTTCCCGGGAAAAAACAGAAAACGGCTTACTAAAACAAGGTAAATATGAAACACAAGGAATGTATTTTTCCAGAAATATTTTTTCCGAAACAGGGATCAATTTGGAATTTAAAAAAAAAAAGAAGTTCAATGCTAATCTGTTTTTTCCTGGAAAGGGAAAAAAACACAATAAAGTTTTTTGAAATAAATTCTTTATAAAGTCTAAGTTCTTAAATGTTCTTGTTGTCAGTCTTCCTTTCTTACTTAATTTCAAATGAATTTACAAACAAATGTTTCGCCTTATACGATAAATGAATATAAATTTACAAAACAAATGGAAGCACAAATAATTAAAAACGGGGAAGAAACACAAACTAGCGAAATCCCACCTAAAAGATGAAAATGTTTAAAAGAAAACTAGACAGGAGCTTATTGAGAGAAGGTTTAAGAGGTTTTGAAAAGGGGGTGAAAAGGAAATGAAAGGATACACAGGACCGGAACAGTGAGAAAAAATCAAGAACAGCAAAAGAAGCCCTCAGACAGCCCCTAGTGGTCACTGTCCCCCGTGAAACTGGAGACGGGAAAAAAAAACAAATCACTCACAATATACACAAAAACTACAGCAATAATGCAAAAAAAATAAACAATCAATTAATAAATGCACATTTTACCCCAAAATCAAAGAAAATCTCCGCACCCCACCCAAAAAAAAATAATCAAAAGATAAAGATGTTTATTTGGGCTGAGCGGTAATCAACTCCAACCCTACACTATTAGCGTGACGGAGGGGAAGTTGATCCCCCACTCTGAGGGCAAGGGGAAAAATCAAACTGAAACATTAGGAAAGGGAAAGAAATAGATATTTATGAGAAGGGAAAGACTATCGACTCCCCAACGCCATGCCCCCCTGCTAACGCAGGAAGAGGTTGGGGCTATCAGTCCTGGGGAAGGGACAAAAAATCTAATACTCTAGGGGAAGGCGCGATTCCCCAACCCTGCCCCTTGCTGCCCGTACGAGCAAGAGGAGTTGAGGCTATCGTCCGAGGGGGAAAGGTCAAAGGAAATCCTACCAAAAAAAAAACCTTACGGGAAGAGCAACCAAAAAAAAAACGCAACACTAAACACAATTAAAAAGAAAAAAAAAAATTGCAAAATATACACAATAAATAATTAAACTTTCTTTTTTTTTTCCTCCCTCAACCTTGAGGGTACAAATAGAATCTTTTTTTTTTTCTTCCTCAAACCTTGAGGGTACAATATAGAAATCTTTCCTTTTTTTACCAGGGGAAAAAACGGCAAGCTACGCGTGAACTGGAGTCGGGGTCACCACTGTCAAATCTGTCACTTTTGCACACGCGCATTCATTTACAGCTTTTACTCTACCACACGCAATCCTTCCAATAACCAAAAGCGCACTACCGAATGTTTTTTCTTTCCCCTCTCTTCGGGAAACACTTACTAAAACCTCAACTACGGTTATAAACAAATTTTACAGGTAGCACTCTTTCCACTGAAGGGAACTAACTCACTCAAGACTTCATAAGTCACGGCCTCCACACAACTTGGCCACAAACTCCGGACCCGGAAAATAAATGAGGGTCTCTCACTCCTTTATGCCCATGCCTGCATCCGAATTTCGCCGCTATCCTGTTCAGGATTTCCCTTTTCTTCTTTTCGACATCATCTCGCCCCCTCGATTTCTCCCCTCCTGGAGATTGACTTCCGACTCCTCTCCCCCGACTCTTCTTGTCACTGGAGAGAGAGTTCCAACTCCTCTCCCTCGTCTTCTGCTGTCCCTGGAGAGATGACGGTTCCGACTCCTCTCCCTGGAGTCCTTAAATTTTTGGGGCTGCCTTCCCGGTGGTTCCCCACACATGGCCCTCTTCAACCACCTCACGGGTGATAAGGTGAAGGGTGAAGGGCGAGGGGTTTAAAAGGGGGAAGGGCTGGTAATGGGCTGGTCAGCAGGAGGACCACGTCCTGACAGGTTCGAGTCTCTAGGCCATCTGCTGGGTTAAAACTGATTCTTTCCTCCTTCCCCTAGTGAGTGCATACTCAGTGTTCAAAACACATGACCCGCACCTTACCAGCCCTTGCTAAACTATCTCTCAGTGGTTCTTTCACCCAATGACCAACCCTTGTTTCTTTACCGAGTCATACTCACATTATTTGGGGGACGCCCCTAAACTAGTCAAGCCCCCGAATTTTTCCTTTTCAGTAGTGGCATGGGGAATTTATTCATATCACTAACTAATGTTTATGGAGCGTCACATGACTTGATGTGAGGTACGTCAATGACAGTAAAATGTCAGTAATGTCACAGTTCAGAGCAGATACATGTGTATCACCATCGAGTCATTTTATATGTCAGCAATGTACCCGTTCAGAGCAGATACATGTATATCACCATCAGAGTCATTTTTATATGTCAGCAATGTCATAGTTCAGAGCAGATACATGTATATCACCATCAGAGTCATTTTTTCTCGCTTGTTTTGTTGATTGCAATCTTGACCTGTCGAAATTGTTTCGCATATTGATGTGGAACGCCTCTTGATGCACATTTATGTCAATTTTGTAGTTAACATCAGAACATTTTTTCAAGAATGACATATGGGCCCTTCCACTTTAACACGCATTTTGCTTTTATCATCCGTTAGCAACACCAAAAAACCCCGGGCACCCACAGAATATGAGGGGCCCTCTTAGCATTCACGGTCAGCATAATGTTTATGGTTGTGGCACTTTTGTATGATTCTCCTGAGCAATACGACATGTATCACTAATGCGATTTTGTAAGGGGAAAAAATAATCAACACATTCTTTTCCTCTTGGGTGCACTGGATCGACCATGACTAAGCAAGACGCTAATAGGACCTCTACGTGAACGTCCAAAAAGTAGTTCAAACGGTGAAAAACCCGTACTTTGTTTGGTAATTCCCTGTAGGCAAATGTAAAACTGGACTGTACCTGTCCAAATCAGATGGTCTCTCCATACTCATTTTTTCAAAATGCTTTTCAAGGAAGTTGAAAAAAAAATGAGGCAGGGAACGGATAACATGCGCAATAAACAAGTAGGGTAAGCCTTGCTCTTACAAGAGAACCTAACAAAGAGTAACTTTTATTCAAGACCGGCACAGCCTTTTAAACTTGAATAAAGTCAGACGAATACAAAGACAAATAATCTAATAGTGGGGGGAAAAAACAGCGCAGGCCAACAACCCCTCCATCACCACAGTAATGACTTGGTTAGAATTTGAACTTAAGGCGGGGTGGTGAGGGTAAAGGGGGGGGGGGGGGGGTAAGAGGGGGAGGTTGAAGACGAAGAAAATGGGAACATAAAATTAAGAAAATATGTTATGAATATGAAAACTCTTCACTAGCTGCATAAGGGAACCACCGCAATCCCTCTTGAAGGCAGATCTATTTGTATTGCCTGCTCCTAGGCCTTTCGTCCGCAGGATCGGACTCATCAGGGAGTCACGGCTGATTGTGTCTGTGCTCCTGGCGTCAAATAGAGGCACACCACAGTCCATAATACTGGGGTGTTCTCACCACCAAGGGTTCAAAAAAGAATCCAACAGCACCCTCAAAGCAGCCTGCGAAGGGTAGTAAATGAAACCAAAACAAAAGTGTGGGGAAGAAAAAAACGTTGCTGAAAAACTAAAGACATTATGCAAACAGTATAAAATGTAGGGGAACCTACGCTTGAGGATGCGTGGGAGATCAAAAGACAAACACAAAGACGGACAGAAACAAATAGCCTTGATTTAATTGAAATGAAATTGAAAATAAAACGAGGCAGGGGACAGTAGACATGCGCAATAAACAAGTAGGGTGAGTCTTGCTCCCACAAGAAAATCTAACACAGAGTAACTTTATTCAAGACTGGCACAGCCTTTTAAACTTGAAAAAAGTCAGTCGAATACAAAGACGAACAATCTAATAGTGGGGGAAAACAAGCGCAGGCCAACAACCCCTCTGTCACAGATAGGAGAACGACATTGAAAGCTAAATCTTGTTTTTGTTTTCATGCACACACACACACACACACACACACCACACACCACACACACACACACACACACACACACACGCCCCTCTGTCTGTCTGTCTGTCTGTCTGTCTGTCTGTCTCTGTTTGGGTGATATCATCACAGAGACCAGAGCTGCAGGGACCTATCAATACATCAAAGAATTAACAAATATAATATTTTTTCCCCACTAAGCACTATCATCAATCCATCATATTCACTACCGTCGCTAACATATAATATTCTACAACACAAGCTACAAACCCCATTATTTCACACCCCCTCCACTGTCCTGCTCTAACGTGGAGAACAAGACAAAGGTACGTCAGTTGTAGAAACCAGGAACACCAGGAAGGCTGTGCTAGAGTGTTGCCCTGTTTCCAGCAAGATCATGACGACCTGTCTTCTTGGCGAAGCTCCCTGTGTAACTGACAGTGGTTGTAGACCGCCATTTGGTGTCCATGACCGTTTTCTTATCTCGAATCCAAATGATCACAGATACCTAAATGGCGGGGACAACAGCCTGCCATATCTGTGACCGTTTTCTTACCTCGAATCCAAATGATCACAGATACCTAAATGGTGGGGACAACAGTCTGCCATACCTGTGTCCAGATACCTAACTGGTGGGGACAACAGCCTGCCATACCTGTGTCCAGATACCTAACTGGTGGGGACAACAGCCTGTCATACCTGTGTCCAGATACCTAACTGGTGGGGACAACAGCCTGCCATACCTGTGTCCAGATAGCCAACTCCCCGGAGTCACAGAGCGCCGTGTTGACACGTGTCAGCTGGTTTAGTCAGGATGCTGACATGGACGGGTGCCATTGCCCGTGTGTGTTTTAGTCTTACACATCACTTCTTATGTATGGCGATGGAAACATAACTGGGGTACTGAATTAACAATAAATCAAAAACAACTGTAACAATACAGACAATTACACGTTCAGATGCGTTTTCTTCATCTTCTGAATATACATACGTCAACAACACTGCCCTCTGTATGGAAAAGAAATACCCTGACTACATCAGTCGCCAAAATTGCGCTAGTCGAGACGAAAGCACCTGATCGAGTGCAAATCATGATGTCAAACGTGATTACTTGCCAGTCTACGCAACATTTTTTTCACATCTCTCACTCTCTCTCTCTCTCTTCTCTCTCTCTCTCTCTCTCTCTCTCTCTCTCTCTCTCTCCTCTCTCTCTCTCTCTCTCTCTCTCTAAGATTACATGTGGCAAGGTCCCAATGACATAAATGTTTGCTGTTTGCTTGTGTGTGTGTGTGTGTGTGTGTGTGTGGTGTGTGTGTGTGTGTGTGTGTGTGTGTGTGTGTGTGTGTGTGTGTGTGTGTGTGTGAGAGAGAGAGAGAGAGAGAGAGAGAGAGAGAGAGAGAGAGAGCGACAGAGACAGAGACGGAGAGACAGATAGACAGACAGACAGACAGACAGACAGACAGACAGACAGAACTTGGAAGAACAATTGCCAATATTTGCGCTAACTTTCATCGCTTGAATTTGAGATCCGCCAGCGAGGGGTTTAATCTACCCTCCCCCCTTCCACCACTTCATCTCCCCCGCCTCCCTCATTTCTCTTTTACGCCTGTAGGACATTAGTTGGAACGGTGTGTCATAAAGTGAATGGCCCGGTCGAATGTGATCATAACCCCATCTGTTCATGTGAAGTCTGAAGCCACATTACACACACATTTTTCTTCCTGCGATTAGCAAAAGTTCAGCTTACACCACAGGTGAGAAGACTCAATATGAAGAAATGTTGACTGCTGTACCTTTTCCGTAGAACTTGAAAATATAAAGGTAAAGAAAAAAGGTACCTGTCGGAGAAGGCTTCAACGTTTCGGGCTGTAAGCACTTGGTCACGCAGTGAAGTGTTGAGGTTGTAGGGGAAGCTGGCAGGTTTCTTGTGACCACAGTTCAGCCAAAAAGGTAGGGGAGGGGGTGGGGAAAAAGGTGAACTGTGTTAATATGGTCAACAAAAGGGGTGGGGCAAAGAGGGGGGGTGGGTGGGAGGGGAGAGGACCATCTGGGTGGTGGTTTACAGAGAAAGGGGAGGGGTGGTGGTAAAGAAAACATGGTATAGAACATGGTGTAGAACATGGGGGGGGGGGGAGGGGGAGCAGGAGGGGGGGGGGAGTTTTGCAGCTTGAGAGAAACAAATTTATTCCCTGACACTGAGTCCATAAGGACTCAAAGTGCCAAGGCGTTGTATTAGCTGGCTTTCCATGAATTCGCGGTATTGGCCTTCTTTTTGTCCATTGCGCCAAAGCGCTGCCACTCTGATGTGCGACAGGTTATGTGTGTTCAGAAGTAAAGTGGTTGGCCACTGGTGTATCTTTTCCTGTCCGAGTGTTGTCCCTGTGTTCTTTGAAGCGATCATTGAGTGATCTGTATGTTTCTCCTACATTCATCATGGCACACAAGGTACTTCACAAGGCACACAGGTGAGACTGATGTAATGTGACTAAGACTTCATCACCCAAAGTTTTCTCGATATTACAGTAAACTACCTAGATTACATGGGATGCACATCATCAAAATAAAAGTATTTCAGAAGTGCAAACATTAACGTAACGTACAATAACTTTAATCTAAAGACGAAAGCACCGCAAATTACAACAAGCTTTAAAAAGGGATTGAAAAATGTTTTTACATCACTCTAATCGAAAAAATAACAATATTTGATATAAGCTCCTTTGCAAAGTGGGAAAATGAATTAAGATGTGTGATAGACTGGGAAAAAACAATTACAAAAGTAAAACAAATTAAAGAAATTAAATCAAAATGGTTCCAAATAAGAATTTGTCACAATATTCTGGTTACAAACTGTGTCTTAGAGAGGATGAAAATTCGTCTGAGTGATCTTTGTACATTCTGCGCATCTGACACCGATTCAATTGAAGCCTACTTATGGCAGTGTCAGTTTGCAAAACGTTTCTGGGGGAACTAGAAAAAAACAACAAAGATGTGAACATTGCGACATAATGAAATTTACTATGGACCTGGTTGTATCTGAAAATGATGAACACACAAAATATGATGAAATTTTAATACATTCTTTTTTATGAGCTAAACATTATATACACAGAGTAAACAAAATAATACCTATTGTCAAACACTTTTTGAGAGAAATTGCAAACTGCAAACCACAAACAATCATTCAACAAAGAAAGATATAAAAACCAAACAGATTTGAGTAAATACATTTGGAAACTTAAAGATAAAAACATAGACTATAACATCTCTTGGAAAATCTGAAAAAGAGCAGCACCATACAACAACATTTCAAAAAAATGTAATCTATGCGTTACAGAGAAATACATTATACTATGTAAACCACAGTTGGCAACTCTAAATGTTAGAACTGAAATGGTTAACAATTGCAGACACAGACGGAAGTTCCTATCAGGGAATAAAACCAACACCTGAGAAATACATGTAGCAGGGGATAAAACAACAGCAAGCCAGATAGCTATGTATATACGTGGCACTGGCAATACAAGCTCATCACATCCTGACGACCGCACAGCGTGAAACAAATTTGTAGATGTTTTTAGCAGCTTGATTTTAACTTGCTTTTAATATAACAAATGTCGCTCCCACTGTGTTGCGTTGATCCTCAGTACCATTCTCTCTCTCTCTCTCTCTCTCTCTCTCTCTCTCTCTCTCTCTCTCTCTCCTCTCTCTCTCTCTCTCTCTCTCTCTCTCTCTCTCTCTCTCTCTTCTCTCAGTATGTATGTATGTATGTATGTATATATATATATGTTATATATATATGTTAAAAAGTAAGGTTTAAAACTATCTACATTCACTACCATTGTCTATATATATATATATTATATATATATATATATATATATATATATATATATATATATATATAATATATATATATATGTTTGTGTGTGTGTGTATGTGTGTGTGTGTGTGTGTGTGTGTGTGTGTGTGTGTGTATGTGTGTGTGTGTGTGTGTGTGTGTGTGTGTGTGTGTGTGTGTGTGTGTGTGTGTGTGTTGTGTGTGTGTGTGTGTGTGTGTGTGTGAGTGTGTGTGCATATGGATATAATCTTATGAAAAATGATTATATTTATGTTGTGCCCTTTTTTCACTCTCTTTCTCTCTCTCTCTCCCTCTCTCTCTCTCTCTCTCTCTCTCTCTCTCTCTCTCTCTCTCTCTCTCTCTCTCTCTCTCTCTCTCTCTGTCTGTCTGTCTCTCTGCCCTCTCCTCTCTCTCTCTCTGTCTCTCTGTCTCTCTCTCTCTCTCCTCTCTCTCTCTCTCTCTCTCTCTCTCTCTCTCTCTCTCTCTCTCTCTCTGTGCGTGCGTGCGTGCGTGCGTGTGTATGTTCCGAATTCCGTACATACTTTGTCATATTCATTTTACTGTCTGATTTTGTACATGCTAATTATTGTTCGTTTTAGTACATTTCCATTTCAAATCATTACATTTCATGCTGTTCCCCCTCTCCCTTCCATCCTTTCTCTCTCTCTCTCTCTCTCTCTCTCTCTCTCTCTCTCTCTCTCTCTCTCTCTCTCTCTCTCTCTCCTCTCTCTCTCTTTTCTCTCTCTCTCTCTCTCTCTCTCTCTCTCTCTCCTTTCTTTTTTTTTCTTTTTCTCTTTTTTTCTTGCTCCCCCCCCCCCAATTATATCTCACTTTACTTAATACCTTCTACGTATTTTCATGCCTTACGAAAAATGATTACATGTTGTGCCTTGCTCTCTCTCTCTCTCTCTCTGACAATTTCACTCTACTGTTAGAAGATATTTCCTTGCTTTCGGATGAGCTGATATTGTTAGGCGATTTTAACATTGATTTTGCTCAAATGTAACAACACATGGGTTCATTGTTATGAATCTTTTCAACTTGTTCAGTTAATCGATAAACCCACAAGGGCAACACCCACATCCAAAACTCTTATTGATCACATTTACACCACGACAAAAAGCAATATAACAGAAGTGTGTTCACCGCTGTATGGTTGTAGTGATCATTCCCCAGTATGTTTCAGTTGGTCGAAAAAAGGAGTTAAAATTCCGAAGAATGGTCACACACGTTTTATAAGATACAGGTGCTTACGGAATTTTGATAAAAATAAATTTTTGTTTGATTTGAGCAATTCACATCTTTTCCTATCTACCAATTTACAAATCCTGATGAAGCCTGGGAAGTTTGGTACCACAATTTTTTTAAATATTTATGATAAACATGCACCTTTCAAAACCAAGCGCGTTTGAAGCAGCCCTCTGTTACCATGGCTATCAAAAGAGTACAGGGCGCTATGAACCAAAGAGATCACCTTCAGTCTACGGGAACGAAGAAAGAATTTTAAACCAAAGAAATCATGTTAATATGTAAAACGAGCAGTTTAAGAAAAAGTACTTTCAAGAACTTTTTTCTTCTAATACCAATAGCAGAGCAATTTTTGGGAAAGCTATCAATCACTGACAAACAAAACCACAGTAAAAATACATCACATGAAGACCTGTGTCCCGAGAAACTTAATGACCATTTTTGTAATAATGCTAAAACAACAATAAAATCAGATAATCTGGCCAAAACACTCTTACATTATAAACGATTTCTGTGATTCCAAAGCCCTATCCTCAGACTTAGACATCCCCCTTAATGTCGTCCATGATGTATATAATGCCCTGATCCGTCTAAAAGATACATGTGCTCGTGGCTTAGACGGTATCGATAAAAAAATTTCCTAAAACTTGCAGCTCCAGTTATTACTGATACACTGACCTACATCTTCAATTTATGTATATCTAAAAAACCAATTTCCTAATCTTTCAAAATTGCTAGGGTAAGACCCATCTATAATCGGGTGACACCTGGGATCCTTGTAATTACAGACCAATTTCTATCCTGTCTGTGGTATCAAAACCTTTAGAAGATCATTTAAGAAGATGCATTCTTAACCATTTGACAAATATAACTTATTTCACCCTAATCAGTCTGGTTCAGGAAACATCACTCCTGTCACACAGCACTGCCCAAACCCTAGTAGACAAATGCTCACAATATCAATGAAAACAAGGTGACTGGTGTCCTTTTTATTGACTTTGCAAAGCTTTTGATGTAATTGACCACACACTGCTTCTAAAAAAGTTAAAATTGTCCCGTTTATCTAGAAAATGCTCTAGAACTCATCTCTTCGTTTTTAAGCGACAGAAAACAAATTGTCTCAATTCATGAACGCCAATCTTCTATTTTGCCTCTCAAACAGGGTTTTCCTCAAGGCTCCGTCCTAGGACCCATACTTTTCTAAATATATATTAATGATCTCCCCCTGTTTCTCCAGCGCTTTGTGATATGTTCGCCGATGACACTACTGTTCATTCGTGTGATCGCAAAGCAGAAAAAGAAATCTATGTTTATTACAGCAGAGAAATTAACCAGCTAACCGAATGGCTGAATTAAACCATATGTGAAATAAACCCTGTCAAAACCAACAATGATCATAACCACAAGACAAAAACGTCAAAACCTTTCTTATACGAGCGCACCCCTTTCTATCAATGGTATAACTATCGAAAAAAACAGTCTGTCATAAAGTCTTGGGAGTATTTTATAGACAACAACTGTCATGGTCAGAACATGTACGGTCTTTATGAAAGACAGTTTCGAAAAAGATATACCAGCTGTCCAAGATAAAGCATTTCCGGGACTGCCATCACGTAAATATTTTTTCACGCTTAAATTGAATCCCATATTAATTATGCATCAACAATTGGGGTCAGCTAGTAATCATATACTCAAACCTTTGTTTAGTCCCTTTTTAGACGTTCCCTGAAATTAGTTTTGTTTAAAAACGGTTACGTTATCATACTCGACTATACAGATCTGGATTTTTACCATTAACTTGAAGCTTTTTTCATGTTTAAGATTCTTTCGGGTCATGCTCCCACTTCATTACGAGAAATTTAATTTAATGAAAATCGGGCCCTTTTCATAAAATCTAATACCCCGTCCAAGAATAGATAGTTTAAAACCAGTCTTCACTACTCCGGCGGCTTCTTGTGGAACTGCATTTCACCCTCTCTTGAGTTCATGCCACATATACAGCTTTAAAAGGGCACTTCATACCCACAAAAGACTGAATTCCCAAAACAGGGCCTAACCCCCCTCACTCTCTCGTCCCCTCCCCTCTCTCTCCCCCTCTCTCTCTCTTTTGTCTCTCTGTCTGTCTGTCTGTCTGTCTCTCTCTCTCTCCTCTCCTCTCTCTCTCTCTCGCTCCCTCTCTCTCTCTTTCTCTCTCTCTCTCTGTACTGGTCTCTCTCATCTAGTGATTCCAAAGGTGCTGCTTTTCATGTGTACATTTTTGTCTTTGCCTACAGGATGGGTGCCTGTTTTAATGATTTTTTTTCCTCCAGAAAAGTGTTATAATTTTATTGTTGTGATAATGTTCTTTTTTTATATTTATCTATTTTCCCAAAAACCATTTTTCATGAACTAATATATGATACCCCTCCCCTCCCACCCCACCCGTTTCTCTCTCTCTGTCTGGGCTGTCTGTCTGTCTGTCCTGTCTGTCTGTCTGTCTGTCTGTCTGTCTCTCTCTCTCTCTCTCTTCTCTCTCTCTCTCTCTTTCTCTCCTCTCTCTTCTCTCTTTCCAGCATTGATTGTGTTCGTTCTTTTGTAAAACCAGAGCATAACAAACCCCGAAAACAAACTGTATAGAAATTTTGAATGTAATTTTGGCTACCGATTCCCTTTTAACTGGTAATAGAAAGTGAGAAAAAGCAATCGAACACCGCAAAGTGTCCTTTTCAAAGTTCATTCTGGTAGAAAATAAGGTCACATGAACTTGACCTTGACCCTGTGTTAACAGCAGAATGTCAGTATCTGGTGTGACCACCTCGAGCATTGATCACAGCTGTGCACCTGCGGTACATCGAGCGCACCAGAATGTTGGTCTGCCTCTGGGGGACTTGCCACCACACCTGGCCCACAGCAACAGCAAGCTGAGCTGCTGTCTGGGGTCTGGGGTTGAGCTGGTTCAACTGCCTCTGAAGGGCATCCCAGAAATGCTCTATTGGGTTAAGGTCGGGAGAACGGGCTGGGTGAGGCAGCAGATTGATGTTGTTCTGCCTCAGGAAGTTCTGCGTAGCACGGGCAGTGTGCGGCCTTGCGTTGTCCTGCTGAAACAGGTTCTGTGGATGCCGCTGGAAATGCGGCAGGATGTGGGGCCTCAGAACTTGGTCGATGTAATGAACAGCAGTGACCCCGTTACCACGTCCTGGACCCACATTCTGGAAGATGACTGGCCCAATACGGCGATTTATGCTGATAGCCCCCCAGATCATGATGCTTTCACCACCCCATGGGTCCCTTTCGGTGATGTTGGCATCCGTGAAGCGTTCCCCCGCTCTTCTCCAGATCCGGATGCGGCCATCGCCTGGGTCGACGCAGAACCGGCTTTCATCACTGAAGAGGACTCAGCCCCAGTCCCGATGGCGCCAATGCACGTGGATCTGTGCCCACTGCAGACGGTTCTGGCGATGCTGGAGTGTCAGGATAGGTCGCCGGGCTGGACGCCTGCATTGGAGACCAACTGTGTTCAGTCGGCGACGCACGGTCCTGTTGCTGATTGGCCTGCCATGGTTGCCGACGGTGTTCCTGGCTGTGTTGGCAGCGGTTTGGTAAGGCTCCCGTCGATGCTGACGAAGAAGATGGCGGTCTTGGGCTGCTGTGGTGACCCTCGGTCTGCCGCTCCTCGGTCTGTCATCAGTGGTGTTTCTTGCTTGAAAGCGGTCCAGAAGGCGATAGACGGTGGAAATGTGGACTCCGAATGCGATAGCGACCTGCCTCATTGGAACCCCGGCCTGCAGTTGCCCCATTGCTATGCAACGATCTTGACGAGAAAGTCTCGGCATTATGTTGGCGCCTCTGGAAGGGATGATTTGAACTTTTTGGGGTTTGGAAATTTATAGCCCCACAATGGGGGCCACATTGAGTTGCAATTCACATTGATGCACGTGGCGTAGGTAGTCCACATGGCAAATGCACTCCTCGTGCCAAAAACGCTGACCCGGCAACATTCACCCACTGTTACGAGGTTACAACCGGCCAAGACACCACGTACTGCTAATGTTGCACGTGCCAACGACATTGCTTACGTCCTGTTCACAATGTGAACAATCGTGCACTGTCTCTATTTTTTCGCGTTTTTTATGCCTCTGAGTATATTAACCGTTTCTTCTTTCTATATATAACGTTTATGTATGTTTACTTCTATTCTAGATTAGTTTTGCTGATGTTGTTATTGCATTTTCTATATATTTCCCTTCATTGAGGGCCGGATGTAAAAAACCCATGTTGTGCTTATTCCGCTTTTTCCCTCATTAAAAAAGATTCGTTCGTTCGTTCTCTCTCTCTCTCTCTCTCTCTCTCTCTCTCTCTCTCTCTCTCTCTCTCTCTCTCTCTCTCTCTCTCTCTCTCTCTCTCTCTCTCTCTCTCTCTCTCTCTCTCTCTCCTCTCTCTATGCGTGCGAGCGTGCGTGCGTGTATGTGTGTGTTCAAAAATATGTACGTACTTTGTCATATTCACTTCACTGTCTGTTTTCATACATGCCAATCTTGTACGTTGTAGTACATAATTTACATATGTTCCCCCAGCCCACCTCACTGCATACCCCCACTCTCTCCTTCCTCTTCATTATTGTTATTCTCATTTTTATTTTTATTTTATTTTTATTATTATTATTATTATTATTATTATTATTATTATTATTATTATTTATTATTATTATTATTTCTTTTTTGTTTATTATTATTTTTATTTTTTTTTCATTTCTCTTCTATTTTCATTTGATGTTCCTCTATGATTACATGACCGCTTTGCTTGCTTCTTTGCTTTCTTACATTAATTGATTTCACTGCATGTTGTAGTCCCTACTCAGGACGAGGACTGGATGTAAAAAAGCACATCAGTGCTTATCTATTATCCTCGTAAATAAATAATTTTGTCTTGTCTCGTCTTGTCTTGTCTTGTCTTCTCTCTCTCTCTCTCTCTCTCTCTCTCTCTCTCTCTCTCTCTCTCTCTCTCTCCTCTCTCTCTCTCTCTCTCTCTCTCTCTCGCGTCCTTCTGGGACCCACCGGGGTGAAGGTCTGGCGCAGATGCAGCGCGCGCGCGGCTGTCGAGGCGGCAATTGACACAACACCACGCCCGTGGCGCGACAGACAAGCGCTCACATGTGGCAAACAGGGTCAAGACAGACAGTAAACAAGTAGGGTATGTTTTGCTCCCATAAGGAAACCAAACACAGAGTAACTTTTATTCAAGACTGGCACAGCCTTTTAAACTTGAATATAGTCAGACAAATACATAGACGAACAATCTAATAGTTGGGGAAAAACAAGCGCAGGCCAACAACTGAACTGTCTGGCAAAGATTTGGACTTGAGGGAGGGGAGAGGGGAGTTTGAAGATGGAGAAACTGGGAAAATGAAATTAAAAAAAAAAAAAAAATTAAATTAAAAAAAAAATGTTACAGATATGAAAACTCTTCTCTAGCTGCATAAGGGAACCATCGCAATCCCTTTTGAAGGCAGATATAAGACAGAGTTAGCCTAGTAGAGGGGGAGAGGGAGAAGGAGGACAGGGGTGGGGGGGGGGGCGGAGCGGATGCGCCGAACGCCAGGGCACCCGGCTCGCGGCAAACGACTCTGAACGAAACAGCGCGGATCCACTGCAGTAGTACAGCATTGACGGACAGTGAGGAGGGGGGGGGGGGCAGAGCTGGTGGGGAGGAGGGAGAGAAGGGAGGTCAACGCACAACAAACAAAGCTCTACACTCACACACCAGTAGCACGAAGGCACCCAGTGAAACAACCAGTAGCACACGCACGAACCCAGCTACGAAGGAAAGAAAAAGCAAGAAACAAGGGGTAGGCCACGGCCATACACAGGGATCACAGACTACACGAACTCAAGAGAACAATAAAAAGACACCAGAATACGACATGAGTGCGGGAACGAGAGAGGGAGAGAGTGGGAATGAAAGAAGAAAGGAAGACGAGAGTGGAAAAAGAAACCTATCCTTTGAATGTAGGGGATTATTAGATAAATTAACGGAACCAGATATTTTAGAATTTATCACATCTTTTGATCTGTGCTGTTTAACAGAAACATTTACTTCTAAATTTTTCGATTTCGATTAAAATTTCCAGGACTTTTTGCAATTACATTGTCCAGCAGTCAAATTTACTAGAATGGGAAGACCTTCAGGGGGAACAATCCTGCTGATAAAACAAGAGTTGTCTGAATATGTCCAACTGATAAATACTGTCAGGAAAAATGCACTCTGTGTGAAGTTAATGAAAAGTCTATTGCATTGTGAAAAAGACATTTTGTTTTTAGGTACTTCGAGTACATAAAATATCCACAATTGTACCGTTTATTTAATCTTTTCGTGACCAGATCTACATCGCACTATAATGTAGGCTGTTGTATGCATACCTTATAATTTATGTGTAAAAACTCCCGCAGGAATATTTCCATAATTTGTTGCACACACACACACACACACACACACACACACACACACACACACACACACACACACACACACACACACACACACACACCGTTTCCTTCTTCCTATCATCAGAGGGAAGTGACAATACACAGCGACAGGGTATCTACGGTCTTCGATAGGCAAATAGTTCGTTGACAGCCTTGGATAAGCATAGTTTCTAAACTGCACAAAGTACTCGCAAAAACAATTGAAAAAGAACAAAGAAAAAAAAAGAAACTGTCACACTCTTTTAATCCATGGAATGACGTAATCTTTTGTTCCAATGCCATGGGAGTAGTGCATTAGAATATAGTCTACAAAACAGCATACGTTTGCCGGCATTTTGTACATTGATCAGGTAATCCAAGGGCAGAAAACACACACACACACACACACACACACACACACACACACACACACACAAACACACACACACACACACACACACACACACACACACACACACACACACACACACACACACACACTTACAAGACTGCCTCTTCAGAGACCCTTTTTAGCTTGCAGGAAACTATTTCAGCAGCCCAGTTCTGGGACACTCACTGTGGGCAAAGAAACTCTTGAGCAGCATCTCTGGAAAACATATTCCGACCCTTGGAGCAAAGTACCACTTGAAATCCAGGGCTTGTTGCAGCCTGCAGTGCAAGAAAACGAAAGTTCAATAGCAAATCACCAACACTGGATAAGACAAATAAGAAGTTGAGAAAGCCAGAGCTAGGTATTTACCTGAGCCACATGGAATACCATATCTGCTGTTTAAGAAATATCTCGGTGTCTTTGAATGGCTCGTAATTGATAAGATCAGCCGGGGGAACTTTAAGGTCAACGACCAATGGATGACAGCTGATGGAGTATACATTCCCAAAGAGAAATATTCAAGTGATGTACACCAGCTTAGACCTATATCACTTCTGACCGTCGAAGGGGAAACCCTCTTCTCTGAAATGTCAGCCAGATGGACTACAAATGACAGAAAATGAGTACTAGGATTTGTCAGTCCAGAAAGGAGGCATTTCATGCGTTTCTGGCCGTGTAGAACATGCCACTATGATTTGGAAAGCAATTCAGGAAGCTAAGGCAGAGAAATGGGACCTCCACGTGGTGTGGCTCGATCTGGAACGCATGTGGATCGGTTCCACAGAAGCCTTGGAAAGTGGTATGATGACTCCTTGAAAGACAGTTTCTGTTCTGTGATTTTATTGTGTTCCTTGATTATACAAATCTTAACGTCAGTCAACGTGCAAAATCGTCGTCTCCTATTATCATCACATCAGTACACAACTAGAAATGAGCAAGAACCAGTCTGCATGGCAATGCAAAGAAGGACTCTGCATATGTCACCTTAATATCCGACATGCAGTTAACAAGACATCAGATATATCAACACTGATTTGGAATCATGGTAAACCTTTTCATATCTTAGGACTCTTGGAATCCAGATTAGTTGCACACATTAGCGACAATAATGTAACTATTCCAGGTTATAACACAATCCGGAAAGATCCTTCACTTGTGAAAGAGACGGGTCTTCTTATCTACATCAGCGAAACCTTCAGCTTCAAACGACCTCTACACCTAGACAGTAACGGTGTAGAACGTGTCTGGATAGAAATTAAGCTGAAAAGAAACCTTTCCATCTTGGT
Source organism: Conus ventricosus (assembly GCA_018398815.1). Lineage (NCBI taxonomy): Eukaryota > Metazoa > Mollusca > Gastropoda > Neogastropoda > Conidae > Conus > Conus ventricosus. The sequence goes on from CM031606.1 coordinate 3,306,275, forward strand.
TGGATTCTGTTACAAGAACCCATCTGAAAGGGTAAACTGGGTCGTCAAATTTATTACGATGATGGATGCAGTTTCGCTAGAATCCAAGGAAATCATTTTACTTGGAGACTTTAACATAGACCTTCTAAAGTACAAAACCAATGGATGCAAGCATTCAATCTATTCAATCTGCATCAGCGTATCGAATCTCCAATGAGAGTCACACTAAACTCGAAGACACTTATCGACCATATTTATATTTCAAATAAAAGTAACATAACAAAAGTCTACACCCCTGTTCTAAACTGTAGTGATCATTACCTAGTTTGTGACACATGGTCCAAAGAAGGAGTAAAAATTTCCAAAACGGGACACAAGACAATAACCTACCATTGCTTTTACAAACTTTAACAGCCAAGACATTCTGCATGACTTGCTTAACTAAAATTTCTCTTCAGTTTCCAACATAACTGATCCAGTTCTTGCTGTTGAATTTTGGATCAAAACATTTCCAGAAATGTATAATAAACACGCACCTCTGAAAACAATTGGAGTGCGACATGATCCTAAACCGGCATGGTACACTAAAGAGTTACAAGTAGCAGGTTACCTTAGAGATCGGCTTAAGCAACATGGCTATGAAGAGGAATCTAGCAAACTGAGAAATGCGATAAATTCACAGAAGAGCAGAGAAAAAACGAAATATTATCGAGAACTAATATCGCCAAACCAGAACCCCAAAGTGATATGGAGAGCTATTAAAGAGCTTACAATCAATCAATCTTCTTCAAAAATCTCTGTCGGACAGCTGAACACCCACTTTTGCACTATGGCCAAAAAAATTGTCACAACAGATTCATCCAGATCAAACGACCTTCAAAAACTGAAACAATATTGCCAAGATACAAACATCAAGTCTGAACTTTATATTCCACCAATAGCAGTGTTTGAAGTTTGTCACCACTGTGACGAGATGGATGAGTTCTAGGTGGGTCCTCTAGGGGAAGGACTTGGAATAATGTCTCGATGGGAATTATCTTTAGGAATATAGGTTTTTGGATTCTGGATTCGACATTAGAAAAGTATTTAGGCTCAGAATCAAAAACGTACTTTGAGAATATTTCGACAGGGTCGCTCTGTCTTCTTCAGCTCACTGTTGCTGTTGTGGCAGCGAGGCCTGGTGGGACGACTGTTGTGTGGGGTGAATAGTTGTCAGGATCTGATTGTAGATGGGGGGGGGGGGGGGGAGTTCAAAACCTTGATCTCTGTTCAGGCTGGGGCGTCTAGTCTTGATTTCGATGGCTTCTTTAACTTTTCGTTTTGTGAGGAAGGGCTCTGTAGATAAGATCTTGGTTTCTTGGGGCTGAAACTGTGGCCAGTGGCTTAAAGGTGTTCGTGTATGGCAGAGGTAGATCGGATTTTGGTGTTCCTGTAGACGGGTGGTGAGTGGTCTTGCTGTCTCGCCAATGTAGGTACTGGCACAGTCTTGACACCCTACCTGGTACACTACACCAGTAGTTAAAGTTAAAGAAGCCATCGAAATCAAGACTAGATGCCCCAGCCTGAACAGAGATCAAGGTTTTGAACCCCCCACCCCCACCCCCCATCTACAATCAGATTCTGACAACTATTCACCCCACACAACAGTCGCCCCACCAGGCCTCGCTGCCACAACAGCAACAGTGAGCTGAAGAAGACAGGGCGACCCTGTCGAAATATTCTCAAAGTACGTTTTTGATTCTGAGTCTAAATACTTTTCTAATGAGAATTATCTTAACATTTCACCTACACCCTCTCTCTTACTAGTGGTGGAAGGAGCAACTTTCCGGTACTAGTCATCAAAGAAAGTTTTATTTTGCTCCAGGACTTGGTAAAGTACTGAACAGTGGCTCTGAGATAAATTTCCTTAGGCCAGTACTCTTAGAAGTACTTGTATCTCTGAGAGACAGAATTGGAGAGAGCAGTTCAAACATTCAACATTTGATTGAACAACAGAGAACTGACACAAGTTAAGTGCAATTTCACACTTCAACGTTTTTTGCTTACACATAGGTAAGTATTGGCATGTCAATTCCATAGGCTGGGTTTTAGTTCTCATTGGACTACTACAATGAGGGGCCCTTCTTCACTCCTACTTTACTCGCTTGCACTCTGAGTAGCAAGCTTAAGTTGGCATACATGGGATCTGTCTAAGTTACACTGAATGTATATGGTTATTATACATCCACTTCACTTGCATTCACCCTGTGCAGTAGCCAAAGTGGTACTCATAGACAGGTTCTCACTGTTTCATCATAAAGTGAGGTTAAGGGTCTGATGGGTTTGAGTCCAGGAGGTTAGCTAACTTAGCTTTGCTTTGGAGAGGGTAGTTGATCTCTCCTGTGGCTGGTGACTGCCCCACTGGTGTAAATTGGTTGTCTGGTGTCGCCCCGGTTTACAGTGAAGCCATGGTGTCTGGTGTCTGGTGCTCCTGGTTCAGCCGCAATGTGTAGCGTGACCAGGATCCCAGTTCTGCGATAAAGAGAACTTGGTCTGTAGGTGAGAATCTGATGGCTGGTTTGTTGAGTGCACAGATTTTCCCTTGTTTACTTTCAGCACAGGTGTGAGACTCAGCCAGCAAAGATTTCTCTATGGTAGAGTTTCTGCTATAACTATTAATCTCCACTTTTGTTTATAGGCTACGTTAAGCTTACAAAAGGGTAGGAGACAGTAATACAATGTTACACAGTGTCAGTCAAACAATTCTTCCATGTTTCTTATGAATTAAATCACACTGACTTGGGCTACACGTAATCCAAGTACACATGTGGTGTAGACTTAAAGTCATACACTACAAATCATTCCAACAATCACCAGTATTTATAAATCAGCTTAGCAGTTTTTAACCTAGCACAGGCATACTGTTTTCCTGATCAAAATTAATCATTGAATTATTATCTTAACAGAGAGAATTGCATACTGACAAAAGTCATGGTGAACACAAAGAACAGTGGTCAGATTGTTAACAAAGAATCATAACCACTGGGAGAGAGCTTTTGCCATATGATGGCAAGCAAACTACTACACAGAATAATCACCATCTCCCTCGAAGATGGCCTACTCAAAAACTTCCATTTTGTACAAACCCACTGATGCGCATGCATACCTAGACTACACATCCTCCCACCACCCATACACTAAAGACGGCATTCCATACTCCCAATTTCTCCGTCTTTGCAGACTTTGCTCCAGCGAAGAAGACTTCCAAACACAAGCAGCCAAAATGTCAGAATTTTTCACAAACCATGGATACCCCAGTTCCATCATCAACGAAGCTCTCAACCGCACCACAGCCAAATCCAGAACATCTACTCTGGAAACCCAGCATTCAAAGGAGACAGACAGACCCAACGCCTGCCGCCTCTTCCACCCACACAGCCTTCCCATTTGCAGGATTCTCAAATCCAGTTGGCACATTGTGCAAAACCACAAACCTGCCTTCCATACCAGACCCATGGTCGCATTCAAACGTGATATAAACATAAGAGATCTTCTCGTGGGGTCCAAATTGAACAGATTCGCCACTCCTACACCACCAGATACTCACACCTGCTCAAAACCTAATTGCAAAATCTGCCCCCTCGCCACACCAGACACCATCCTACAGGGCCCCAAGGACTCCTTCACTGTTAAACGCACATTCTCCAGCCAGAGCCGCAACATTGTATACGCTATCCACTGCCAGCTGTGTGGGAAGATCTATATAGGTTAAACATCCCGCACACTGGAGACATGCATGACTGAACACCTGGCTGACATCCGCCACCACCGACCCAAACCGGTTACTGTACACTTCAACCATCCCCAACACAACATCAACCGTGTGAAAGCCTTGGCACTCTGGCAATCACAGAGTAACAGCTCTGATCGTACATCAAGAGAAACTCATCTCATTGCCAAAGTGGGCACGCTACAGCACCAAGGCATCAACATCCAACAGCAACACAAATATACATACCCACCACTCCCCCATCAGTCGGCATAATCCTCCACCACACATACACACACACACACACACACACACACACACACCACCAGAGAACGTATAAATGCCGACTCTAAGCCACTTTCACCCTCACCCAGTTTTCGGGCGAAAGTGACCTAGAATCAGCATATTACTGTTCTTTGACAAGTAAGACTTCAATAACCAAAAATAACGATTATCTACAAACAAACATACTGTGCAGGGTTATCCGTTTTTAATACTAATTTACTAAAGTTTTCAGAGAGTAGCGTAGGGAAAGTAGCCGGGACTGAACACGCCCCATAGAGTAAGTAGGGAAAAGCAGCCGTGACTGAACGCGCTTCATATACAAACGGTGTCTGTTCCCACGGCTTTCTTTTCAGTACTGTCAACTCTGTCAGGGCGGTGTCAACGGCCCTGCTCTGCAGGTGGTAGGTAAGCTTTTTAATTGCTAGTTGCCGGCCTACCTGCCAGCACTTGGGGTGTCACAAAATATAGCTGCAGTTTTAGAAGACAGTGCGGATTCTAAGTTAGAAAAAGTTTTTGAATCACAAATACTTTTTCAACAGCTTTATAGATTAAATTGTGTGGAAGACATGGAATCAGCTACAACTTTATATATAACCACCCCCACACTCACACACATAGACACACACCACACACACACACACACACACACACACACACACACCACACACACATACACACACACACACACACACTCACACACACACAAACACACACACACCACACACACACACACACACACACACACGCACGCTCGAGCGTGCGCACTCGCGGCGGCACCACACATACACAGTAGTGTCTGCTTTGGGGCCAAAAAATCAATACTGCTGAACCCCTCTTCTTCCCTCCTTTTCACCCCCTTCCTCACGCCGGTTACAATGTATTGCATCATGCAGCGAGACGGCGCGCCAAAAAAATCAATACTGCTGAACCCCCTCTTCTTCCCTCCTTTTCACCCCCTTCCTCAGCCGGTTACAATGTATTGCATCATGCCGCAAGACGGCGCTGTCACAGCTGGGCCAATCATCGAGGGCGCAGTGCTTACGGGCGCTCACAGGACTAGGAACACCAACTTTTCTCCCACTGACTCCCGGACTTGCAAGGACGCTTTTATTGCGCTGTGTACTGTGTTTGGTGTGTGTTATTCAAAAAAAATGGCTACCCGTTTCACTGAAGAGCAGGCTCTCGCCATTGAACACCACAAGTTTACCATACTTGCATGTCAGAGTATTTGTTGAAAAAAGAACGGGGTGAAGCATGTTCGTTACCGCCGAAACCGAAAAAGAAGTATTGCTTCCTAGAAGGAACAGAAAAAGAAAAAAGTGAACCGACTGCTTTGGAAATGGACGACTATCTTAAAGGTTTGTTGGTTCAAGGAAATGAAAACGTTGAAGGCAATATTGTTGACCAACATATAGCCAGTTTTAATATGTGTTTGACTATCGATGAGATGGTTCCTTATTTAATAAATGGCGCTGCATTGTTGAAAGTTGGCCAAAGCAAAACAATCCATCATGCGTTGATTGTTGGGCGTTGGCTTGAGACAGCCCAAGTCATGTTTAAAAAACAAAAAACGCATCAACATGGCGTTCATTTCTTAAGACGCAGGTAAACATGGCTGATTCGCATGCTAGAAAACTTATTCAAATTTCTATGTGTTTTTATAACTATCCTAAATTTCATAAGCTAGGAATCAGTATAAATGAACTGTGTAGCAAACGCCAAACCATTATTAGACTTATGCAACTGGATAACGATTTTCGAATGTTCTGGCAAACAAACTAGATAGGGCTAGGCAGACCTTAGTACATCTACCAGTATGGGAGGAGTAGTGTGTGGCCAGCACTATCTTCATATAAATGCCCAAAATACAATGACGGATGTAATACTACTGGCGATTAGAGCCGCCATAAAAGCTCGGCTACAGCAGTAATTGCTGTAACTCTGCCAAAGCCAGTTGCAAGCCTGGTTGAGAAAAGAGGAGCACAGCAAACTAGGCCCAAATGATCATATATGATCACTTGACCTGCAAAGCGCGGCAGCCTGCCGCCAATGACGTCAGCACGGAGCACCTGCAAAGCTCGGCGGAAAACTAGGCCAAGTGATCATATATGATCACTTGACCTACAAAGCGCGGCCAGCACCAGCAAAGCTCAGCGGCAAACTAGGCCAAGTGATCACATATGATCACTTGGCCTAGTTGATTGAGGTTGCGAGCAAGACACAAACCTGTTTAGTCACAAAGCAAGAAGTGGGCCTAGCAGTTTCACTTTTTGTTTGTTTGTTGGTGTTTGTGTGTTTTGGCCTACCCCACGCACGCACGTCCCTCCACCCCACCCTGGACTGTTTATTGTGTGTTTGTTGTTTGTTTGTGTTTGTTGTTTGTTTTGTCCTACCCCACGCATGCACACCCTCCTACCCACTCCACCCCACCCCCCACCCACGCATGCACACACTCAAGTTCCTTCTAAGTTTTTAACTTAAGTTACCCCAAAATAAGTTCTTACTCAAGTTGTCTTTAAGTCATCCTTAAGTTATCCACAAGTTCTTACTTAAGTTACTTCTAAGTTTTTAATTAAGTCGCCCCAGGTTCTTAATAAGTTCTTAAGTAAGTTCTTAATAAGTTCTTGATCAAGTTCTTAATAAGTTCTTGATTAAGTCATCCTTTTAAATACAACCAAGTTCGTATTCAAGTTATCTTATAATTATCAAAAAAAATACAATCTATGTTTTTATCTTAAATAGCAGATGCCTAATATAGTACACACACGCCTCAAAAAACGCGTCATCGTTGAAGGATGTCTTGCTCAGCGTTCTCTGCATAGATCTTAATGAAATTCTTACATCCTAAGCAAAACCCCATTGATTACAATTCTGGTTTATGGAAATGTCTTTTATAGACTCCATGTCTTTATTTATTGACTTTATCATTTATAATACGCCATGATTTATTTTTATTAAAAAATTTAAAATTAAGTTCTTAAAATATTATTCCATTTGAAATGGATCAAAATGATGCTTTGTTATTGGCGGTTTTGGCGTGCTGGTGTCTTTTTCTGCATTTAGTGGCTCAGATTTTTTTGATTTCTTTTGTTTCTGTTGCCATTGTGTATATATTTTATAGCCGTAATAACTGCCCCCAACAGCAGCAATGGCGCCAAAAATGGCAACAGTTTTAAGTTCAATATTCCATGAAGACTTTGGGGCCCTTGTATCACATGGAGTTTTTTAGCGGGCATTGAATCAACTTGTTCTGGCGCTGGCGGTGTTATGTTTTCGTGATGAGTCATATTCTGTAACATTAATTTTTTTTGTCTGTTCCACTCTGCTAATTTTTTTCCTGCTTCAACACGCCCAGGATTTTTAATGGTCTCCACCTGATTCAGCGTTTTCTGCTGATTTTCTGGCTTGGTTACTTTTCCACCTGATTCAGTGTTTTCTGGTTCTGATGATTTTCCAGCTCGTTCATTTTGAAGGGAAATAAAATCTATATGATTAAAAGTAATTAATCCCATGATCGCTGGCGACATAATGTTCCAAATCTGTAATATAGATCACAGCCTAGAGACTCTAATGTTTTAGTTAAAACTGGATCCTGCGTTAAATCATACATAAAGTCTTGTTCAGAATCAATGGGAGCAAATCTACTGACTAGTTTAGTGTACAAACTAAAAAACCGTTTGCCCAACGCTTTTTACCATTCTAGACCCCAGCTGCGCTTCATACCTGTTATGATACTTTATAATGTCTTGTGAAGACATCTGTTGAATCTGTTCTATGCTGAATTCAGTTCCGAGGAACTGTTTTGTTTTCCCACATGCTGCCAAAGAATACACCCTTTTCCCTTTTTTGGGCATAATAGCTTGGTCATCAACTTGGTCTTTTCATAAGTTCAGGAAGGTTTAGGCCGCCTTGTAGCTGTAGTAGATCATCACTGTTCATGTTTTTATATTAATTATAATTATTTTATTTTCTAAAAAATGAGCACCGAAAAAACTGTTGCTAACCTTGTATACCATTCTGCTGTTATTGGAGGCCTAAGTGTAGGATACTCAATGCTTGGTAAAGCTTGTTAAGAATTAAACCAGCAGATCTTGGCAAACTAGACTTTGAGGATTCAGCAAAGCTAATTGCTATCATTGCAGCTTCGGTTGCTACGAAAGATTTTCTAGTCAAGCAAGGAATAATTCCAGACAATATAAAATATGTAAGAAAAAAAAAATACATTTATAAAAAATGGCTTCACTCGCAATAATGATAGGCGGCGCTGTGGTGAATGCGCTTGCTTTTTAGCGGAAGTAATTTCGCATTTAGTAAACTGCGGGATGACAGCGAGAGAAAAAGACATAACAAAGCTATGGAGGAACTAGCAGCTGCACAAGACGCCTATGAAAAGCAGAGACTTGAGCAGTTAGATTTTATTAATGACACACTGAAAAAACAGGGGCATGCAGCTTACACATTTAAAAATGTTTATCAAGCAATAAAACAATATTGTCTTGTAACAGGCAAACCAATCGAGACATTGCCCCCACCAAAATTCAGTGACTTTTATCAACCATCAGAAAAACAAAGATGCAAGAAATCGGGTTTATTGTCGTTGGTATGACTGTTGTGTATTTTGTTGCACATAATATTGGCTGAATAAAAATGAACAAAATCTATTATTCGCCCAAAGGATATTGGAAGGGAATAACAGCAATTAAAAAGCTAAGCCAAGCAGCTGGAGTCAGTGAACAAACAGCAAAAGAATGGTTATCTAAACAAGCGATTGGCAAATTTATTTACCTGCGCCCAAACGAATACAGAGACCACACTTTGTCAATACAACTCCAAACGACACCCATCAAATGGATCTTCTATATTTACCCTCTGATAGGATTAGACGAAAAGATTTAAGTACGCACTCACAGTCATTGACATGGCTTCAAGATACAAGATGCGGAGCCATTAACACAAAAGAGTGCTTCTGCTGTTGCTGTTGCCATACAGCTGATATACCAACGAGGCCCCCTTAACTTTCCCTCGCATGATTTCAAGTCGATGATGGAAAAGAATTTAAAGGCCAAGTGAATCAATTATTGTTAAAACACAGAGTTACTATTAGAAGAGGCATTCCAGGAGTTCACAGATCACAGGCTTTAGTTGAAAAACTTTAACAAACAGTTTTGCCGAAAGACTTTTTTCCTACCAGTATCACAGAGAGCTGATTGACAATTCTCGCAACACAGAATGGGTTTTGAAGATTGCCCTCAGTTTTGCGCGCAATGAATAATGAAGAATTTAAAGGGTTAAAGCCAGTACAAGCAAACAAAAGAAAAACAATAAATGTTGCTGAAGGAGAGTCTTCATCCGGCAAACTATTACCATTTGGATTGAAAGTAAGGTACCTTTAAATTTTCCGGGGGAAGCAGAAGGGGACACTCGCATTAGGGCAACCGATCCGGTTTGGAGTGTTGATCCATATGAAATAAAAAGAATTGTAAAGATGAATCCGCCCGTGTATTATTTACGAGAAACTGACACAACAAAACAACCAGCTCCTCAAAGATCTTTTGTGAAAGAAGAACTGCAGATAATTCCGCCAGGCACAGTTCCGCTTTAATTAATTTACGGTTCTCCAGTGCCCAATTGCATATGAAAACTCTGGATTAACAAACACCCGTTTTGTGTTTGTTCTATCTAATGACTTCTTTGTTACAACTGTTGTGTTGATCTCATGTAGATTAGATCGCAGTTTTACGTTGTCATGATGAAAAGTCTTATTGCCAAACAATGCTTCTTTGTAGTTGTCATGTGATATGTTTGACTGCACAACGCTGCGAGATATTCCCTTTGCTTTCTTAATGATTTTCTCCTGGCTCGAAATACTGTACATTTTCGACCTTAAACCAACATACTCCTTGATCACCTTTCCAGATAATTCATCCTTCATCTTTCCTAAAACCTTCTTGTTAGTAACTGAATGCAAAGGCGAATCTTTAGGATAATCAGATGTGTCGTACCATCCCGCATGTCCTTTAGCCACTTCGATTTCCATGTCTTTATAGATGTCTTCAGTAGGAATATCTATAACAAAACTATCTGTATCTGTGTAAAGCACTCTGGACTCAGGATACGAGGGCTTAAAGTAGTCATAAAGAAACTCTAACATCAAAAGCTTTGATAATTCTAAAACGGTTTAAACCCAATAAATACAGGCTTGTCCAATTTGACTTTCTTTTTTTCATCATTGCCAAAAAGTGATCATGAAATCTTTTTAAGTCGGGATAATTAGTTTTTGAAGTCAGCTTAATTGCTTCGTTCTCTCTGGGGGACTAATCTGACATCTTTGCGCTTGTGCGGATTCTCCATAGTCTTTCCGAAACAGCTGTTGTTCATCAACTTGAAAAAAGTCTTTTTCTAAAGCATCTGTGGATTTGGTTCTGAGATCAGTGTTCTTCTGATGTTGGTTTCATGAACTGTTCTTGTCAAAAGCAATTATGCGATAAAATGCTTTTCAACTTCAAACCATGTTTTAAAATAAAATTTGTAGAAGTCTGTAATGACAGACATAATTTTTTTTGCCCCGAAGATTAGGCACAAGTTTAGGCGGCTCTCTTGGGTCCATCTTTGACTTTCTGCTGCTAATGGATAGTCATTTGCGGTCTAAAGTTCATGAGGATATTTCTAAGTCAACTTCTAGAATAAAACCCACGCTGTTGATCAGGCGCAAAACTACCCAACCCACTTTAATGCCTTTTGAATATTGTTCGGATCACCGCCTGTGTAACATTTTAAAGTTCCCGAAATGGAAGTGATTGCGCCATAGCCAACCATACAGATTTTTTGGGCATCTAAATACATAAGATAGTTAGCCCTTTTTTACTCGGATCATAATGATCCAAGTATTTGTTGTTTGCTTTACAGTAATGATGCGACGCCATACTAATTCCCCACGCAACGTTTTCAATCATCTGAAGCATTGGTAAATTGACAATAAATCAATCTGTACTCCAGTAAATTTTAAAGAAACGCCCCAGCTCATCCCAGGCGCAGAAATGTAATGCGCAGGATCCAACTGTAATGTTTCATGCAGGTTTTCTATAATTTTCAAAAATACCCGCCAAAAAACCCATAATCTGCCATTAAGTAGGAGTCATGATAGTCTCCCATCGTTTTACAATCTAACTTCTGCCACGCATCTTGAGCTTGCTGGTAATCAGAATCACTAATGTCCTTTCCTCTGAGCTAGAAAAGACGCGCCTTTAGGAGGAAGTGTGTCTTCATAAAACCCTTTCCCAACTGTCATTACCATAAGGGTAAACGCCCTTTCTAACGAGAGTTGGGTCAAATATTCTTCCGTTATTGGGCAGGACTTTAAGGACATAGCCGTGACTCTAATGAACCCATCATGTGTTGCATAGAGTCAAAAAAAGGGACTGTTATTTAAAGTAAAACCCACATGTATTTTTCTGATGACTGTGCAATGCATGACACCCTGAAGGCATCGTCCACTGCTTTCATTATAAGATGAGAGTCGTAACCTCGCAAGTTATGAAAGAAGTTGGGCAGTTCCATGTCTTAGGATCAAACTTTGTTGAAGATTGCATTTGTTATGCGCCGCTTCCTTGAATTTTCGCTAATGTGATCATGGTCTCTTACTGTTGGATTCTCTGCGTTTGATGAGAGACCTAAACCGCAAATCCAACAATGTGTGGCTGAGTCATACTGTTGTTGGCTTCAGGTGTCATTTGATTTCAGATAAGTTTAGATTATTGAACAGTCATGCGCACTTGCTGCATGCGTTCTAAGAAGTATTCTGCAGCATTTGGCCCTCTATATAATTTTGGCTTTGAATGAACGCCATCCGACCCGACAACGATGAAGCAAATGAACAAATCTGTTGATTACTCATTTTAAAACTGTTTTCGAAGTTTTTGTGGTGCTGGCCCCTTTATAAGGGAAAAATAAGCGACTCGAAGTCTGCGTAAACTACGTATGGAACTTGTTTGCAGCCGTTTCCAGTTCTTAAAACTAACTTTAGATCCTGGCGGGGCGTTTGTTAGTTCTGTCTTACAGTCTACAGAACTTTTACAATGTTTTATATGTTCACTCGCGGCTTGCACCCGATGGAATTCTTTTTAAAAATTTTCTACAGAATTCTTGTTTATGTTCATGCTTTGAGTATGCGCTAATAATCTGCTCATTGTTCGTATCATGGTAATGGGCAGCCCTGCTGGCGAAAACATTAGGAGTAAGTCCCCATGACTTTTGGCTGGTTGCCTATTGTTGGACTGTTCTTGGACACTTTAATTGGCACCAAATTTGTTTCCTCATCCCATGTGTATACATTAACAGTTATTGGGTTGTTTTGTTCTTCAAACTGATCAATTTGGTCTACACTAACAGGAAAGGATATTCCATTGAAGTTAAGATCTTTGGCGTATTGCCGATAGTTAGTCATCTTTCTGCGTGTTCGCGGACATGATGCAGCCTTGCAAAAACACACCCCATGAAACATTTGTTGTCTGAATTTTTATGTTTAAAACTGCTCTCTTTGAAACCAACTCTCGAGGTAGCGGAATGTAAGCCTTGCCTAAAAATCGGTGCATACTTAGCCCGTTTTAATCTAATCTCTAAGACTTCGCCCTCTGACCAACCCGAGCCTCTCATTTTGGGTTCTTCAGCGGCCCGCATCAACTGTGTAAGCAGTTGGTCTGCCCAACCGGGGGGTTAAGTCATTAGAGAAAGAATAGTCTGCTGTTTAGTTGAGACCCAGACTTCTAGATTTTCTTATTTATTGTTACATAGTCGATTAAAAACAGCTAACATTACTTTAACTGGGGGGGTCTATTGTTAGTTTGCCTGGAACTTTAGAAAAAGCATGAACAACACTTGCCTGTACGTTTGTTGGGTCAATGAAATTCTAATCAATATCATTCAGTGCTCTTGATAAACGCTCTCTCTCAAGCATTCCTTCAAACAATTCGTCTTGTCTTCATATATCTTTTCCTGCTGTCTTTCTTTTCTAAGCCAACATATTTATTTTTAAAATTTAAAAAAAAAACAACGGCTTAATCAGAATCAATATCAACGGTCTTTTGCGTTGGACTCATAAACTAAAGTATAAACAAACCTTTTGGTGTTGTTAATGTGAGCTGTTTAGAAAAGTTTAATGTCTCGTTTACTTTTTTTAAGCATTCCTTTTTTATCTGCTCGGGGTCTGGCTGTTGAGAAAAACTTGCCCTCGCCTTTTTTTGAAGATCAAACTTTTGTCTTTTGTAGTCATCAAAATCGGCCTGTAAACGATTAAATTCTTCAAACCGTGATGTTTCAGTCAGCTAGCGCTTTTTTTTATAATCAGCTTGAAGGAACTAAGTTTAGCTGTTATTTGTTGAAACCCTAGCTGTGTGCTTTTGGAGTTTAGTTTTTTTTTTTTTGCTAGCAGCACCTACGGAAATGAACATAGGCCCAAGAGAAAAAGAAAAACCCACCTAGAGGAAAAAGCGGGCGGGCACCTACCCTTTCAAGGCCCAACACTCTTCCTGTGAGCGGCTTATTTTGTGCCCAGTTTTAAAACATAGGTAACGCATTAAAGGCAGCAAATCCTTCGTTTGGGGCTTTGCTATATTTTAAAAGGTCTTCCCTTAGTTTTTTTGTTTGGTAATGTTTGTTAATTGAAAGGGTTTTTTTTAGGGCTTTCTACTATCTCTTTCTTGGCGGCGCTGAGGCACATTTGGATAATGTTTACAGACATGCTTTTTTTAAAATGAAAAAATAATTTAGTATACTACATCTGTTAATTTCTTTAAAATATTCAGCTGGCATCTATTTTAAAACAAATGTACATTAAGCGGTTTACGGCTTCTTTTTTTTTCAATTTAAATGTTTTACGTCTCTCACAGCTCTCCCGTTTCCCATGAAACCCCCGATTATCCCTGTTGTCTTAGGTCATCCATAAACCGTTTTTTGTTGTTAAAAAATCACAAGCCCTAATTTTGTGAAATGTAAATTTTTGGGGACGCAAGGTAAAACTGTTGGTTTTCTACACCCCCCACCCCAAACAGTTTTCTTATTTCATCAAAATGCGAAAGGTTTAAGCCCGCTAGAAGTTTTGGTTAGGTGCCCTCAATCAAATTGTATTTCGTTTTTTTTTGGATTAAAAAACTTTTCATTTCCCTTTTTGAAGGGTTCTTCTCTTCACACAGCAATAAATACCTTTAAGCGTCTTGCTCAACACTAAAACTAAATTTTCCATATGTGTCTCCCCTGCTTTGGGATATTTTTTTAATGATGAATCACTCTTTCGAATTTTTTTGGGGGAAATGTGAATGATATTGGGCGAAAATCAGCTCTGCTAATTTAGGGTTGCTAACAACGTAAACCAAACGGATGTCAGAAATGCTTTATTTGCTCGGGTCTGGATCTGATAACACGTTTGTATTCTTTAAAAGTTAGTTCATTGACAATTGTTTTTTAAAATGCTCTTAAAAGGGGGGGGGGGGGGGGGCGCATGCGCTTTTAACAACTCAAAATTAAGGGGAAGGAAAAGCGTTTTTTCCTACGCAAAATTACAGCTACAGACTTTTTTGTGTTTTTTGTTTGGGGGGGGGGGGCTTTTTCTAATTTTTAGTGTTCTTCATTTTCTTTCCTTAAAACGCAGATGGCCCTTTCTTTCCCCGGGTTAGCCATAGTCGAAGGGGTTAAATAATGTCTGTTGTGTAAAGAAAATATTCTTGCCCCTCAATTTTTATAAAATTTTCTTAACGATTCCCCGCCCCAATTTCTGGACAACTGTCCTGTTTGGGTCGTTGTTGAATCGACGCTATTTTTAAAGTAAGACGCGCAGAGCCCGGCACAATCAATTCATCCGCTCTAATCTGGAAATTTGACAGTAAATTTGATTGCATCAATAGTGATGGATTATTTGGAACAATAATATTCCCTTTTTTTCCCCTTCACGCCTAAGGGCTCTTTCAGTTTTCTTGGGGGGTTAAAAATCGACCATAGTTTTCTCGCCATTTTATAAAACAAAATAAAAAGTTAATTATTTAAAAAAAGGCAAGAATTGAAAGGGGAAGAAGATTATGATGTTTTTGATCCCGGGGACGACATGATGAAAAATTCCCTTTTTACACACACGCTCAACGCTCTCAAAGCAGCTGAATTAAAAAAAGTCGGTCGGAGCTTTTACAAAAATTTTGGTCAAGAAAACCCCCCGAAATTTTAAGACCCAATGATTTTTAATTAAAAAATGGCCATTTGTCTGTAAAAACGATCAGGGGAAAATGTTGGCTTACAACTAAACCCGACCATCAAAGTTTTTAGCCTGGGTTCAAATTTGAAATAGACTCAGTGGAAGATCAAAATCGCTTGCATGCTAACCAAAATTAATAGGGATGCAGTTGCTAAACTTCAAAACACACCAAAACCCCCCACAGATAACCAAATGCAAAAAATGGAACTTAAAAAAATTAAATCAATCACAGGCGAATTAATAAATACAATGAAGGGAAACCAGTTTTTTTGAAAAAAAGCGTTTAAAAAAATTTTTGATTCCCATTGCCTTGCGGAATTTTAGCCCTTGTTTGTCTTTTTAAAAACCATCGAGGCGAATTAACAAACAAATTTTGCAAAACTAGGGAACTAGATGGGCAATAAAAGAGAAAAAGAAAAAATCGTTACTATGACGCCAACTTTGGGCCCGATATTAAAGAAAGAATAACCCAAAGACAAAAGATCTTGAACCAAAAGAGTTTAGCAGACGAAAATGACGACTATAACCGAGACCTATTACGAATCAAGTGAATAGAATAAAAAAAACTATCGAAAAAATTTTTTATGAAGACGCAAAGCGAGAACGATAAAACATTGTTTAGAGAGCGGGGGGTCACATTGGCAAGCTTATAAAAGCCTTGGTTTTTAAAAATAACTGGTGAGGCTTTACAGGCGGGGGTGGGAGCAAAGTTCAGTGCCTCCCGCCATGCCCCACCTATAAATAGGGTAAAAAAAAAGCTTGTCATCTTTCAAGTTTATTAAAAAAAAATTTGTGGTAAAGCCGTGGCGCTTTTCCAGGAATATTGGGGGGTATGTCAGCTGGTTTTGTCTACTGAAGCAAAGTGTTTGGCTTTATGGCCCAGCACTTTGGGCATTAGTTCTGTAATGTTGGGTTATATTTTTTAAGATACAGACCAAGTAATCCCATGCCCAGTTAATCCAAGAACAAGCGCTGTCTTTCTTTCTGGTCATCGCGAACAGAGCCCCCCAGCTTTGCTGAGTCTTCAATGACTTTTGGGGGTTTGGACTTTGGGGGTTTTGGGTTTAATCTGGGTTTCTTTTATTGTTTTAATATTCGGCTCAGAATTTAGTGTTTTTCCAACCTCTGTTCATTTCCCGCTATAAGAATTTCATTATTTTGTTTTTTTATTTTTCCTTCTGGGGTTGAGGGCAGGGCAGCATGTATAAACCAGTGCCAACAGCAAAGTCTACTTTCGATCTTGCGTATTGTAAAACATGTTGGTACCTTTGAATATTGAAGGTAAATCAACTGTAGAATTAATGGCGTCCTCTAAATTTGCTAAGTATTGTTTTTGTGCGTCAAAGCCAGTAGAAGGATCAGTTATGCTCGAATCTTGCCCGTGCTTGCGAACCTAGCAAACACCAAACGTAAGTACGAATAGAGTCGTTTATTTCGTTCTATTCCCGCTCTAGTTAGGCCTTAGAAGTGTCTAAGATAAATGTTGTCCATGCTGTTTTTTTGCTCTTGCTGTAGGGACACAGGCTCAACAGTTGTGCCTGGAAAGAAAGATTTTAAAGGAGAATGCCAGTCATAGTTATACTTTCTGTGCGTGCCCCAATAATAAAGGTCGCCTAGGCCATGATTATGATCCAACTTTTGTCTAAAGTCTGTTTTGATGTTAATATTAAATTCGTTACAGATCCTTTCAAAAGCCTTCATGTCTATTCTGTTGCTGAATGGATTAAACGGTTTGTCATTTGGCAATGGCGCTTGCAGTTCAGTCAAAATACGTCTGAAGGTGTAATAAAAATGAAATCTGTACACTGACCTCACCAAAGGATCATGGTGATTTAAATGATCAGCATACGACACTCCACACCCAGTTGATGCGCAAAACACAGCAAAGTTTAACTGGTTCTGATAAAACTGCATCGGATGACTAAACCACGCTTTCTTGATGTGGTCGTTTTCAATAGGGGGGTTAAGATAGCTCTTCAATGGAGTACTCACCTTTTTATGAAAAGAGGCAGTCTGGGTCACAGCAATGTCAAGAGTATCAGTTGCTATATTTTTAAGATTGTAGTGCGGCCCAACAGAATATTTTGCATCAGTATATTTGAATGCACTCATTTTTATTTCGTTTAAAAAAAATGTTTGTAACAATAACAACCCAAGACCGTCCTTCGTTTTTAGAACATGCTGTTAAAAACGATTGCGGAACCAGAACGGTCGCGCTCCATGAAATATTCTACAAAGTCGTATGGTTTAATATAAGCAAAGCCAAGGAGAATAACAAAATTCTAAAAGTTACCAAAGCAGGGACCAAAATTAGCCAGTTAATAATACCTGATGGTTATTACGGGTTTTGCTCACTAAAAGAAGCAATGAGTAACTTTGACATTACTCTCAAACTTAACAATGCAAATCTAAAAACAATGTTAACATTCAAGCCTGAAGAAGTATCTTACTTTTTTGATAGAGAGCTAGCTAAAATGTTAGGCTTTACAACTGGCAATCTACCCACTTATAGTTTTAGTGCTGCGCCAGATGAAACTACTTATGAGGGGGAAAGTCCGCTCGATCTTGCATTACATTCATTACTCTATGTTCATTTGGATGAGCTGAGCACTGATGAAAACTTATATGATGGAAGGCCCTCTACTGTTCTAAGAGCTCTGCCGTCAGGGAAAGCTGCATATTGCGATTATGAAATTATACAATTCCCTAATTTACAGTTTAAAAGATTAGTTTGTGGGAGGGTTGGATCATTTAATATAAAAATCAAAGACAAAGCGGGGAAAGTTGTGAAATGTGATAACCTGCACATTGTTTTGGAAATAAAATAATACGCTACTAAAAAATAATGTCGCGTGGGCCAGAAGAACCAGGAGTTACATTAGCGCCTGTGAGGTGTATAACCTTAGAATTAAAAGACCTTGCAGACGTAGCGGACTTTGAACAAAATGGTGAGATAGGCACTTTGTATGGTTTTGAGTACACTAAAGATGGTGATTATAAACGCAAAGAGGTTGACGACAACAAAAGGTTTCCTAAACTAGAGCAACTACGCAATCTAGAAGCAAATAATGTTGGCCAGTATGAATATAAAATAGTTCGAAAACCTGACCTCAAATGGCACTTAGAACCATATTTAGAATGGGAAATAAAATTTGAATTCATAAGCCCATTTACATATTTTAGCCGCCAAAAAAGTTTCAGAAAAGCATTCAACTCTGGCCCTTTACATGTAAGTCTTATGCCGGACGACAATAGTCGGAAAGAAATTGAAATAACGCCGTATGGGAAAAAACAGTACATCCTCCACGAAAGAAACAGTTGTAAAAAAAGCTTCTACTCACAAAATTACAGTTCTTTCCAAGCAGAAAATTAGGAGGACACGTTCACAATGATATTTGAAATTTCTGTCTTTAAAGATGTGGAGAGGGATGGGTGTTGTGGGCGTTTAGTGATGACCTTATAAAAGGAATTAATATTAGCTGGCAAAACTTAGACGTTAAACGCCTTAACGTTGTTGTCGTCGTTCTTCACAATGGCGAGGATATTAAGATCATAACAACAAGTAACAAAATCAATGTTGACTTAAATAGAAACAATCTTACAGAACTGAATTGGATTAATCTTACACATTTAGGCCTCGTAGGGTTTTATTATACTGAACAAGTTTTGACGGAGAGTATGATAAAAATAATAACTGGATTAGATTAAATTCTGTTATAAAACTATGGAGCAGTTAAACTTTATGACAAAAACTCCTCATTGCTCATTGATTTGTGGGCAGACTGGTTGGGTTGTGGAAAAACAATATTTATCCTCAACCTGTTACAAACAGTTTATCGTTATAATTTTAATCATATTGTGGTTTTCTGTCCAACACTTAAATGGAACAAGCATAATCATAATAGAAGGTTTATATGGCAGATGATGAAATATATTTAGTTGATCCCAGCAATTAAACTGAGTGAGTGTTTAGAACAGTTTTATAAACTGTTTGAAGGAACGCAGACACTATTTATTATAGATGACTGTTCGGCAGAAAGAGACATAGTTAAAAAGAGAAACACTTTGTCGAACTAGCTTTCAGCGGAAGACATGCTGGGATAAGTGTGTGGATTTTATGCCAGAAATATAACTCGGTTTTAAAAGACTTTAGAGAACAGTTAAAGACTGTAGTTTTATTTCACATGAAAGACAGAGATCATTTGAAGAATGTTTGCGCGAAAATGATGTATTGAAAATGACCAGGAAAAACATAGGATTAAACAAAAACTGAAATCTGAAAAGTTTAGTAAATTTAGTATTAAAAACGGATAACCCTGCACAGTATGTTTGTTTGTAGATAATCGTTATTTTTTGGTTATTGAAGTCTTACTTGTCAAAGAACAGTAATATGCTGATTTCTAGGTCACTTTCGCCCGAAAACTGGGTGAGGGTGAAAGTGGCTTAGAGTCGGCATTTATACGTTCTCTCCACCACCACCACCACCACCACCATAACCCGTACTACCCACTGCATACAGAAGTTGCAGCCACGCCCCATTGATTTCATTTCATTCCCCTCCCCGTTGTACCTGTGGTGACTGGGCTATCATTATGCTTTTTTTCCCTCCATGTGTGTGTGTGTGTGTGTGTGTGTGTGTGTGTGTGTGTGTGTGTGTGTGTGTGTGTGTGTGTGTGTGTGTGTGTGTGTGTGTGTGCATTTTCCTCTTTCCTGGTGCTTCCAAATCGACTGTCTTGCAACTCCTTCGTATCTTTTAATTGTCAGGTTGTTCTAAACATGCTCTTTCCCGCACCCTACTTTCGCCTCTTTCTCCTCTCTTTCCCCCCCCCCCCCCCCCCCCTCATTCTCTCTTCTCTCTCTCTCTCTCTCTCTCTCTCTCTCTCTCTCTCTCTCTCTCTCTCTCTCTTCCCTGCACTCCTTTCGCTCCTGCGTCTATCTCTTTCCAACCCCCACCTCTCTTTCTCTTTTCTTTAACAATTCCGTATCTAATTTTTGTTCTAGCCACTTTTGCATGCTTCTTTTATTGCCTCATTTTATTTTGCATTGTTGACCCTACTCAGGGCGAGGACTGAATGTAAAAAAGCACACCAGTGCTTATCTACATATATTACCTCGTAAATAAAGAATTTTGTCTTTGTCTTGTCCTGTCCTTCGAACAACAGAATTCCAGAGCGTCGTGATTCGGACATCTGTGAAGTACTGTAGGAATCCGCTTTTGATTCGAGCGGTTGTTGTGACGGACCGTTTCTCGTCCAGTCACAAATTTTCATGCAACCGTGCTTACCGGAAGGTAGTTGTCTTGAAGCCGGTTGAAAAGTTTACCTGACTGCTGCTCACCTGTGCACTGTTAAAAGCCAGGTGAGCTGAACCAGTTAGGCAGTCTCGGCAGTGATTCGGCAACGCAACTATCCAGAAGGCCGAAGAGGGTCTCCAGCTGTTTTTTGTGGCAGCCGGGTATTTATCACTACAATGTTTATTTATTAGCAAACCAAAACCGTATTCCCGTTTAGGAGCGACTGAAACTTCCTCCGCGCACTTGTGAAGGATTTGTGTAGAAAAGGAAAATATTTGTTGTGTTCTGTTATCTATGACTTGATAGGGTAACAAAACGAAATGCTGTCGGAAAACATAAATAGATGAAGTGAGTGTTAAAGGAAGTGGTCTTCAGAAAAAAACAAGATTTTGTTTATTCTGTGACTTAACTAGTTATGAATTCATGATGAAATAAAGTTAATTATTCCAATATGGTTTAGCTAGACTTTGCGAGAAGAGGGAGAGTTTTGATGCTATGGATAGTAGCTCCCAGAGTGTGCGACATAGACTATATATTCTGTTTTGATTTTTGATGTGGATGAGTATTTAACTCACTCTTGATATGAATAATGAATAATTGTGTGTTGGTAAACAAGAGTGTTGTGGAAATCTTTCCCTTACATATATTGAAGTAGATGAATCTTTTGGGGAAAAAATACCTTTTAAATTCTGGT
>CM031606.1:3328509-3345079 GCA_018398815.1 Conus ventricosus
GATCATATAAATAGAAATGAACATTTTGTGACGGAAGACATTCATAGTTTGATGAAAAGTAATCATTAACTGTGTGTAATGAATTGTATTCACGGTTTATTGAAGAAGGTCTAGGTGGAAATCCTTTCCTCCAATTTGAAAAACTAAATTCTGAAAGGTTTATTTGGAAATCCTTTCCTGTGTAGTGTTGTGATTCCGGAAAAAGGGAATGTTGTAGTGTTATGATTCCGGAAAGGGAATGTTGTAGTGTTATGATTCCGGAAAAGGGAATGTTGTAGTGTTGAAGAAAGAATATGCTGATGTTTGTCCAAGTTGTAGTGGAATATGTTGTGGCTAATGAATATGAATGTAGTCGTGATAGTAATGAATAGTAGCCATGTAATTCAAGGTAGTTAAACAGTTTCCCCCAGGTAGGAAGTGTCCCTGGACTGAGGTGGGACAGGCTGCCATAGGCTGAGGGTCGGGGCCGTAGCTGCGTCAAACCCTTGTTCTCCACCCTGTGTCGGTTGTCGAGAGGCCAGCTGAGAGCGACCCCCACCTACCTGCCACTGCAACCCAGGACCGACTACCTGCTAGCCTAGTTGGGGCTGGGACGCGCTGCTACAAGCCAGCGCCCCGCTCCAGGTTTGAAACCGCGACCTGTAGGTAGATCATTGCTGCGTTGGTTTTCAGTGTGAGCCACAGCTCCTGTGTGAGACTGTTCGCCTCGTGCCGGGCAGAGCCGCCACGTCGTGTGTTAGTGAATTTTGGCCACAGCTCTGAGTTCTGTAAGTCTAGTGTCGGACCTTGAATTGACGCTGTGTCGTTCTCTCCTCTTCATCAATCTCGTTGGTCATCATCGTCTGTCGTCGTCATCGTCGAACGTCGGTGTTGGAACCCGGCAGCGCTATATAATAGATATATTTGTGTGTACGCCTTGTGGTTGGCGTGCCGACCTATTAATGTCTTGCATTTTGTTTAAATCGGAATCGCTCAGTTGGTAGAGGCGCTGACTTGTAATTCTTGGCGATCCAGGGGTTGCGGGTTTCGAACCTCCGCGGGGGCGTTTCGGGTACAGGGGGGATTTTTTCCCTCGGAGTTAACATTAGAGAAACAGAAAAGGCCGATTCAAGCTTTTTCCACCCTCAACAGTATCGGGTGGGAAAGTAGGAATCCGCCTTTTACTGTTCTCTCCTAGTACAACCCTACAAACAAACATACTGTGTAGGATTATCCGTTTTCAATTTACTAATTTACTAAACTTTTGAGATTGCTAGTTTTTGCTCAATCCTGGTTTTTCCCTGATCATTTTTAATAACATCCCTTATCGCGCAAACATTCTTCAAAGAGTCTCTGTTGTCATGTGAAATAAAACTACAGTCTTTAATACTGTTCTCTAAAGTCTTTTTAAAACAGAAGTTATATTTTTGGTTACATAAACATCACACACTTATCCCAGAATGTCTTCGCTGAAAAAGCTAGTTTTGCTAAAATGGTTCTCTTTTTTTTTAACCATGTCATCGATCTGACCGAACAGTCTCATCTATAATAAATAGTATCTGTGTTCCTTCAAACAGTTATAAAAGTATTCTAACCCACTCACTCAGTTTATTGCTAGGGATCAACTAAAATACGTCATCAATCTGTCCATTTAAACCTTCTTGCAGTATATGCTTTGTTCCATTTAAGCGTTGGGACAGAAAATAACAATATAATCAAATTATAGCGATAAATGTTGTCACTTGGTCGAGGACAAAATATGTTTTTCCACAACCAGTTTGTCCACAAATCAAAGAAAATGAGGGAGTTTTTGTCATAAAGTTTACTGTTCCATAGTTTTTATAACAGAATTTAATTTAATTTAATCCTGTTATTTATATTTATATTTATTTCTTAAATCCTGTTTTTATATTACTCTGTCAGAACTTGTTAGTATAATAAAACCCTAGAAGGCCTAAAAGTGTAAGATAATCCAATTCAGTTCTGTAAGATTGTTTCTATTTAAGTCAACATTGATTTTTGTTGTTGTTGTTATGACTTAATATCCTCACCACTTGTGAGAACGACGATGGTAATTTTAAGGACGTTTAACGTCTAACGTTTTGCCAGTAATATTAATTCCTTTTTTAAGGACCGTAATAACGCCACAACCCCATTCCCTCTCCACATCTTTAAAGACAGAAAATCTCCAATATCATTGTGAACGTGTTCCTAATTTCCTGCGCGGAAAATTGAACTGTAATTTTGTTTGAAGCTTCCTTTAAAACCGTTTCTTTTCTGTGGAGGATGTTACTGTTTTTCCCATACGGCGTTATGTCAATCTCTTTCCGACTATTGTCCTCTGGCATAGACTTTATGTAAAGGGTCAGAGTTGAGTGCTTTTCGGAAACTTCTTTTGACGCGCCTAAAAAATGTAAATGGGCTTCTGATTCAAACTTTTATGTCACATTCTAAATATGGGCGCTTTAAGTGCCATTTGCAGTTCAGCTTGATAAATATCTTATATTATCATACTGGCCTGCAATTATTTGCTTCTACATTGCGCAGTTGCTCCTAGTTTAGGAAACTTTTTGTGTCACTAACCTTCTTTGCGTTTATAATTGTCAGGGTCACTGACATTCTAACTTGAGCCCCGTACATGTATGTACTATGTTACAGATAGGATCCGTGGAGGCGACTCATGTTTGAACTTGTGCACGCGCGGGACTGATCATGTTTCATGTCAGTGTATCTTGCACGTGTTGCATTGGAGTCAAGATTTCCTCTATAAAGGGCTAGGGTGAGCCGGGAACATTCGCTCACGTCGCATGGTGTCGTGTGCGTCAGTGGATATCCTGTGTGACAGCACAGCTTGGGAGAGGGTAGGAGGTATCTTGAACTTTTTCGAGTATTGTTCCGTGGAAGTGGGGAAATGGGTAATTGCATCATCCTCACTGTGACGTTGCCCAATCATAGTTGGACCTTACGTAGATTGTCCCCAATCACAGCCCAAGTTGCACAGTATTAGCAGGTGGGGGATTAGGTGAACTGTCGTCAGTGTTTTTATGCAGTGCTTCAGGGAGTGGCAGTCTCTGACGTTGTGTTGTGTTGATTCTATGTTGAAAGGCCTGGTGAACCCTTTTAGCAACCTTATGTTAGCGGTTCGCTTAAGGATTAGCGGAGCTGCCTTGAGTCGGGAGAAGGACTGATTCTGTGTTTCTGTGTAATTGTATTTCTTTCTCGCTGTTGGAAGTTACAGTAGAAGGACTTGTCGTTACTGTAATTTGTGAAAAAAAGGACGTGGTTTCTGTATTTGTGTTTGAACCTGTAAACCGGTGTTCCCGAGACCCTGGTGGGGTGAGACTTGGTTGCTTGTGTTTGTAGTTGAAACTGTAACCTGTGTTCCGAAACCTTGGTGGGTGAGGACTTAGTTGCTGTGGTTTGGGTGCTGTAGAACGTGCCTGTTGGGGTGGCCTTGGTGGTGTGGACAACCCATCTCGGACGTTGGCCCGGACATGTGTTGGTACAAGGTACGTTTGGTATAATTTCAGTGTAGACAATTTTAGTAAATCCTATCATTGAACCTGGATTTGGTTGGATTGAGGCCAGGAACGGGGGAACTCCCCCCCCCCCCCCCCCCCCACCCCCCCCCCCCCCCACGAAGGAATCCTTATCTGTATTGGGTGATTTGGGAGCTGGAGGCTGGAAGCAGTCTGAGCCCCCCCCCCCCCCCCCCCCCCCCCGGGTGCCAGGCAGGAGGGGGCTGCGTTAGTGCCAGGAAAGGGCTAATGGGTGTTGTAATTAACAGTGTAATGGTTGCGTGAGAATAGTTTTATATTGGATGATATGAATTTAGGGCATGTAAGATCAAGGTAGGGTGGTTTGTGCATGTGTGGGGTACATTATTGTGATGATCTTTCAGTAATTTCAGCCACCTAGGAAACCAGTCGGTGTCAGTATGATCTGTTCGGTCTTGTTAGCAGGGCCTTAATGCCAGGCCAGGGATTATATTATGTATTTGTGTGGTTGCAAGTACTGTTGACACTGTCTGGAAGATGATCAGAAGGAGACCGCCCATTGTTTGAAAGTTGTTGGTTTTTTAAGTTGTATTTGATGATATGTTGTTCAATTTTATGATGATGTGTTTGTCAACCTGATGTGCATTGCTCAGTCAGTTGGAGTAAGCCAGCTGGATATTTCAGCTAAAGATTCAACTTTAAAAAAGATTGACAGCCGGAAGTGCTTATAGGGGTAGTTGATGTGGTTGTGTGTGTGGTTGCCCCATGGTTTGGACATAGCTGCAAGTTGTAAAGTGATCGTTTACAGCAGTGCAGTGACAGGACGACGATTTATTTTGAGCAATAAGTTTTGCATATTTTTATCTTGGTTCCAAGTTACATATGTTTGGAACCTGTTCTAACATTGGAATTGTGTGGGGAAGCCTGCATGTTTTTTTTTTTAGGATGTTCTGCTATCTAAGGGAAAGTACTTAATAGTGTGCAGTGGAGTCGGACCGGGCTATGTGTTTAAGTCGGACTGAAGTTTGACTTTGATTTTTCCTACTGTTGGCACTGATTGTTTGGTAAAGTAAGAATGTATATGCCTAGTCTGGAAATCTCTTTCCTTTTATACAACTATGGATAATAATTTAGACTAAAGCTAAGTGCTAATGCTGTTTTCATTTGGATAAAGTTACCATTTGGGTGCATCTTGTGATGGAGTAGGTTAGTTAGTTGAGACGAATCTTCACAGTAGTGACTTCGACTCCCACAGGTGTGCTCATTGATTAATATGAATTTTAGTATGTTGTAGGGTACTATGGGATTCATGGATAGATTCTTAGGAGGGATGGCCTGTATGTGTTCCACAGATATCTCCCTTGCAATCCTGCCTTAGCTGGTGCCTGCAATCTGCCTTAGTGCGTGCCTGTAATCCTGCCTTAGCGGGAGACGGGGGGGATCCCTGTGGCTAGTAGTGGACAGAAGCGTGGGCTACTCATCTGTTGCTGTGACAGGCCGAGTGGTGCTGTGAATGTGACAACAAACAGGGGCTGTGTTGACGGGTAAACAGCGTTGAACATTATTTCAGGATCAAGGAAATGAGCGTCATTATCAGTCGTGCAGGTGGACTACCCAGTGTGTGAAAGACACTAGTAAAAATTTTGTGACCTAAATTTATTTAGTATCTTATGTGTATAGCTGGTTTAGTTTGTTGGCTAATTTGTCATCACTTGTGTGTGTCGCAGGCTGCACAGGTTATCCCGAGGACGAAATTTTCTTTTGTTGTGGCTGGCATAAAAAAAAAACAAACAACATTTATATCAACAATTTTATATGTTGGCACAACTTGGTTTGGGCCATCTCTGCGGAGTTAGTTCATAGCAAGCCCAGTTACTAGGTTAATAATAGGTCATGCGTTCTTTTAAGTGCCAGTTGTTGGAATGTGGCCCCGATTTAATTACTCTTGGAAAGTGTGTGAACATTGCAGAAATTGTTGTATTTTGTGCATTCCATATCAGTGACGGGTCTGTCACTGTGTTACAAATTGTGTTTTGGGCATTCTATATTGGTGTTTGGTTGTATTGTGTCGGAGTTCATTCTGTTGATGGCTGGAGTATGAGCCGGTAAGTGGAATTTGTTGAGTAAGTCTCGGATTCACAGGTCTGTTGGGCCAATAGCCAGGTGTTATCGGTCGTTGTGAGTTGTATTGCAATTGTAGCCGATGCCATCGCACCAGGCTGGGCAACATTGGGATTTGCCCAAATTAAGGTTGGCCATTAATTAATTTCATGACCTTGTGTTAGTTGGGATGTGCAGGGGTGTGATCGTGACTAGAAATTTGTGTGCGAATGGGGTTTTTAAGTGGTTGAATGTTTGAGTTTTGTAAAGTGATTGTTGTGGGTAGTAGTGGATATTCAGTGATATGGACCCCGGTTGTCGTGGTTTGATGAAATTATACTGTGTGAGCTGTTCATCTGGTTTTGGACGTTATTATGAGTGGGGGAGTTTAGGTATTGTAAGGTCTGTATGTCTGTCTGTCCCACCCTAGTTAGTTCAGTTCTTAGCGAGCCTGACATATGGTGGCGATGCCCGGGTACAATTGGGGGTAAGTAGGAGTTAATTAGTTATAAGGAAGGGTTGGTTAGCAGGGAGGTTGTTAGAGGAACTTTTCAGGAAAGCATACAGACTCACTCTGAGTGTAAAACATTAGTGAACTCAGAGTAGTCAGTGGGAGGTTGGAGGGTGCGTGCCTAGTAAGGGTGGAGGCATAGACACCGAGCACTCAGGCGTGTAAGACCGCATATAGCCGTTGATTAGTGTGTGGAAGTGATGTGCTTTGTCTGTACTGTCTGTTTTGTCATGGGTCACGCTAGTGTAAATAACTAATTATTTTGTTTTCTGCCATTTGTTGTAAAAACTATAGTTATTTGGTTTCTGCCCATTTGTTGTAGAAAACTATAGTTTTATTTTGTTTTCTGCCATTTGTTGTAAGAAACTATAGGTTATTTTGCTGCTCTGCCATTGTTTTGTGGGAAACTACAGCTATTTTCATTTTATGACAAAATCGTTGTGGTTAATTGGTGTCGCACCAGATGGTTGGTGGCTGCCACTGGGCCAGAGGGGGCTAGTTTAGTTAGATCAGTTGTTTGGCTTTGAATGGTTGCCAGTTGTTGGCAAGAGGGCATTCTATGTTAAATTGACAATCCAGCGTGGGTGCGGTTTTGTTCTCGGTGTTTGCGGGATTCTTGCGAGTTAGTTTCCTCTGAAGGGTGCGACTTTTGATGTATGGTTGACTCCAAATCATATGATCCCGGTGGATGCCGAGCGGCCATGTGTATGGTATCTTTGGCATGTAGATTATGTTGGTTTAGTTCAGTGCCAGTTACTGATAGGTACGGGGTTGCCAAACCATAATATCGTGTATATCAACTTTGTATGTTTGTTCAAGCAAGCAGGAGCGGTTAGCTAGTCTTGGTTAGTTCAGTATGGTCGCACCACCCCGAGGACTTAAGTAGAGTTCACAACTGGCCACGGGCTCAGAAGTCCTACTGCTGCGCAACGTCTCGGTAGTTAAGGAGCATGCAGGTAGGTTAGTGGGAGGTTATGGCGGAGCAACCGAGGCACCTGGCCGACAAATATGGTTCGGTTAGGTCGAAGCATGGGGTTTACAGGGAGGGGGAGTGCGGTCTTTGTAGGCCGACGCCTGGACGGAGGTGGGCCGGCAGGGGAGAGGCAGGAGGCAAGGGAAGAGGAGTTACGTCTCAAGCGAGATGCGCAGGGAAAAGAGTAAGGCTCGCAAGGAGGACGAGTTGCGGCCTCAGCGGAGAGTTGATTACAAGCTGAGAGTGGCACGCCGTGGCTGGATACGAGAGCGCGAGGGCAAGGAGGACGAGTTGCGCTCAAGCGCGAGGAAGATGATTACAAGGTGAGGTGGAGCAGCAGCGGCGGATAGACGAGCGCGAGGCCCCAAGGAGGGACGAGTTGGGCTCAATGCTGAGGCCAAGGGAGGAGGAGTGCTGCCTCAAGCGCGAGGAAGTTGATTTCCAAGCGTGTGGGGAGCAGCAGCGGCTGCGATAGAGAGCGCGAGCAGGCTATCAAGGAGGAAGCTCAGGCACTGAAGGACGAGGACAGAGGGAAGAGTGATGTCAATTTAAAGAGAGTGAGAAGGCGCGAGGAGAAGGAGTCGGCCAGAGCAAGAAGAACAGTGGGGGGCGATAGATGAAGCCGTCAAACTGCAGCCAAAGAGAGATGATGGCCGATGTAGTGAATACCTACAGCATTTTTTGAGCAGGGTAGCCAAGTTGTGCGGTTTGGCATCCAACTGCCCATGGGGCATGCCGTTAGTGGCTCGGCTCCAAGGGAAGGCTCGGGATGCAGTCCTCAAGTTATCTGCAGGTAAGCTGGAAGGTCTACGCAGAAGTAAAAGCTGCCTTGCTCAGTATTTGCGCCTCGACGCAGCACCGCCTCGTCAAAAGTTCAGAAAGATGAAAAGAAGGTTGGCTGAAACATTTGAGCAGATGCTAGACAGGCTGTAGGCATGTTTCTCCCAGTGTGTGTATCTGAGGACACCGGACCACAGTACGGCCTTAATGATGTTAGATTTATTCCTTCAGGAGCGCCTATACGGACCAGCTTCTTTCTTACTTGCTATTTAACAAAAAAAGTGAAGGGAATCATCACCGAAGGAGGAGCAGAAGGAAGTGGCTGCATGTGTACTCGCTGGCAGAGGCCAAGAGAGCGATGTGGAGGTGCAGGAGAGAACGGAGCTCAGCGAGGTCAGCCTCAGGGGCATCGTAGGGGAAGCGCATGACCCAGTAGCAAAACCAACAATATGACAGCGCCCAAAGCGGATAGTAGACCTGTCCAGGATAAGGGCGAGTAACACCACAGTCATTGACTAAGTCCGAGGGGGGATATGACGTGTTGGGTGTGCGGCGACAATGGGGCACCTGAGTGCGTCGTGACCCCAGAGAAGGCTTGGCCGGTGACAAAGGGAGCACAAGTGGGCAAGGGCAACCAAACCCTCCGGTGGCTAGAGTACTGGCAGGGGGCCTGAGTTAGAGAGCTCGAGAGAGGAGCACACCTTCCTCAGCATGACGTTGCTCGAAGCCAACCCCCCCCCCCCCCCCCCCCCCCCCCCCCTGTGCATATAGTTACGTGAATGGCCGAAGTGTGAGAGGTATAAGAGACACTGGAGTAACATATACTGTAGTGGCTGAAGCACTGATTGACGGAAGACTACATGGGAAGGTGGTGGATGTGGAGAGCTAGAGAGTGGCACTTGTACAGGTACTGTGGCCAGGTGCATGTATCGTCACGTTCGTGGAGGGCAAAATTGTTGTACTAGTGTTTAAGAACCCTGTGAGCAAGTCCTAATAGGGATGGGCTGCTACTGAGTGGGAAGCATTGCACGCAGAAAGTACCAGTTTACGCGAATCCTACAGCAGTGATGGTCTGTCAGTGACACGAGCTCAGGCCAAAGAGGCAGCGCGAACAACCCAGGGATTGCCTGTCACAAAGCAAAAGTCATTGGGGTGGATTCGAAGACACAAGAAGATGAGGAGGGAAGACCAACGTTGGATGTACCCCGGCGGGCCGCATGAGAATGGTTGTACGAGCTCGTCAGGTCATGCTGGGTGACTTTTGGAGCCAGGATGGACTCTTGGTGGAGGACGTTACACCCGCCACATGAGACTACCACCCAAGTGTGTGTTCCAGCATCTGAGGCTTGAGGTCATGAAGGATCGGCTCATGATGTACCCATGGAAGGAACACATGGGGACCTAAACGAACAAAAGCTAGAGTGCTGCAGGACTTCTACTAGGCCTGGGGGAATGTGTAAGGAAGTGGCTCAGTATGCAGATCATGCCCCAGATGCAAAAGACTATAGACAAAGGTAGAGTGGCACCATTGCCCCAGTGAGATCTCCTATGTCGCAGGGAATCCATTTGACAAGTGGGAGTCGTATCTGGTAGGCCTGTCGTGCAGTGTTCCAGTCGTGTAACGATTTATCTTGTCCACGTAGCAATGCCCACTGGTACCCGACGCACAGCACTCCGTAACCTTGATACAGCAACAGTCGCAGAGGCTTTGTTCACCATGTGGTCAAGGACCGGATTCCCGCAGTGGTACTCTCAGAAGAGGGTCCCAATTCACCAGCGAAAAAGGGCAGGAGGTCCACAGACTCAGGCGATCAAAGGCGTGACGTCAAACGCCTTACACGCCCAATGGAACGGGCTGGTGGAACGTATCCCAAGCCACCCACAGAAGAGATGCTGAAAACGCCTTTGCCAAGGAACAGCCAAAGGAATGGGACCGCTGGAATTCAGCTGCACTGTTCGCTATCGTTGAGGCACCACGGCAAGCACCGGCTTTACGCCATTCGATATGCCTCTATGGGAGACGCGGTTGAGAGGGCCGATTGAAGATCCTTCAAGGAAGCTGGCTCACCCGGAAGACCCGAGAACTCGAACTGACAGGCCGAATACATCGTAGAGCTGCGTACCAAGATCGCGGACACATGCGAAATCGTGACAGAAGCACTGATCAAGGCGGGTGGACTCAAAGCGACGGTTTGACCGCAAGGCAAAAATCAGGGGAGTTCAGGCCGGAGGCGAAGAATAGTGCTTCGCCCCGAGAGGCAACAACGAAGGAAACTGACATGGGAATCGGACCATACGGGTAGGTAGATCGGTTAGGAGAAGTGGATTACAAAATCAAATGGAACCGGCGGCACCAACGGTATTCCATACGAATCTCCTGAAAAATGTACAATGAGAGAGAAGAGGCATCACAACCCCGGCAGCCCATCCGAGCCGTCACACCAACCATAGGAAAATGACATGGATGACACTGTAGGACGGGACATGGGTTCCTCACCGCTCTTCAAGGAGAGGGACGCCGCCCCCCCCCCCCCACGACGGGCGGTCATGAGGGCGGTGGTGATTCGACGGAGGAGACTGAGGGAGTGACCCCATTCAACCAAGGACATCCTGTGATACCCTGGGAGGCATCGAGACAAGCTGATGATGTTGTTAATTGAACGGATGACCAGCGTTCGCTCAGGCTCTCAGAGAGCTGACCAAGGCGTACCCTGACGTGTTTACGGACTACCGTCGCAGACTAACTTGGAGGAATTTCAATCCGTTTGCGAGACTCCACTGACATCTGTTTGCGTTGCCAAGCCATACCTGTACATACGCACAGGAGGAATACAGGAAGATGAAGTGGCGGCGATGCTGAAGTCGGGGTCATAGAACCGTCCACGTCGCCATATGCATTCGCCCATAGTCCTTGTTAAGAAAACAAGGAGGGAAAGATCGCTTCTGCGTGGATTACAGGCGTTTAAACAAGGTCGTGGAGACTGCGGCCTCTCATGCAGTTCTGGATAGTGTTTTCCTATGCAGTCTTTCAGTTGAGATCACACTGTGGCTGACGCGCCTTTGAACTGGTCAGCATCACTTTTGCGCTCACTTCCTCCTCCAACCACTTCCAAGTCCATTTGTTTTTAACTGAAGCATCGACTTGCTTCGCAAGAACTTTCTCGCTTTCTGCTATCTGACGAAACATTCTGGTTTTCGCCACTCTCGTCAAACCGAAAGAAAATGGCGTCAGGAAAAAAATTCGCAAACAGTTTGCCGCGTTCTCAAACATCAACTTCGCTTTGATGGTTTCGGTTAACCGCAGAATGAAAACAAAGACAGCAGTCTCGACCGGCCCAAGCAGAAACCGGAAACATCCATTTGCGAACGGATCAATTGAGAACACAATATCGATCGACCTCTCGCCGTACATTAGCTTCATCACAAACCTACCTCTACCCCCCCCCCCCCCCCCCCAATTTTCTCAACGGATTTACACTGATCTCAAAAACGACCCCTGGGGCCATCAAAAAGACGGAAATCCGCCAATCGGCGGAAAAATCCCATCTCTGCTTAGATTTATTCCTGCAGGAGCGCCTTTACGACCAGCTTTTTGCTGATATTTATCAAAAGGTGAAGGAATCATCACCGAAGGATGCAGAAGAAGTGGCTGCAAGTGCTACCCGCCTGGCAGAGGCCAAGAGAGCGATGAGGGAGGTGCAGAGAGAACGAGCTCAGCGAGGTCAGCCTCAGGGCAATAGTAGGGGGCAAGTGCATGCCCAGAAGCAAACCAACGTTGACAGTGCCCAAAGGATAGTAGGCCTGTCCAGGGAGAGGGCGGTGTAACACCACAGTCATTGGCTAAGTCGAGGGGGGATATGACGTGTTGGGTGTGCGGCGACAAAGGGCACCTGAGTGCGTCGTGTCCACAAAGAAGGCTTGTGACAAAGGTAGCACAGGTGGGAAGGGTAACAAACCATCAGTGGCTAGAGTACTGGCAGGGGCCGAGTTAGAGAGCCTCGAGGCAGAGAGCCCACCGTCCCTCTGCATGACGTGTGCTGCGAAGCATTACACCCCACGGTGCACAGTTACCGTGAATGGCCGAAGTGTGAGAGGTCTAAGAGACACTGGAGCTACATATACTGTAGTGGCTGAAGCACTGGTTGACCCGGAAGACTACATTGGGAAGGTGGTGGACGTAAAGATGGCTGAGAGTGGCACTTCGTACAAGGTACCTGTGGCCAAGGTGCATGTATCGTCACCGTTCGTGGAGGGCAAAATTGTTGTACTAGTGTTTAAGAAACCCTGTGAACAAGTCCTAATAGGGAATTGGGCTGCTAATGAGTGGGAAGATGCACCGCAGAAAGTACCAGTTTACGCGAATCCTACAGCAGTGATGGCTGTCATGACACGCGCTCAGGCCAAGAGGCAGCGAGAACCAACCAAGGGACTGCCTGTCACAAAGCAAGTCATTGGGGTGGACTTCAAAGAGCTCAAGGAGATGCAGGAGGAAGACCCAACGTTGGATGCGCCCCGGCGTGCCGCAGAGAATGGTGTACGAGCTCGGTCAGGTCATGGCTTGGTGACTTTTGGAGACCAGGATGGACTCTTGGTGAGGACGTACACCACGCCACATGAGACTACAACCCAAGTGTGTGTTCCCAAGCATATGAGGCTTGAGGTCATGAAGATGGCTCATGATGTACCCATGGCAGGACACATGGGGACTAAACGAACAAAAGCTAGAGTGCTGCAGGACTTCTACTGGCCTGGAATGTGCAAGGAAGTGGCTCAGTACTGCAGATCATGCCTGAAATGTCAAGAGACTGTAGACAAAGGTGGAGTGCCCACACCAGTGCGCCAAGTGAGATCTCCCGTCACAGGAAAATCCAGTACAAACAAAGTAGGATGCATCCGAGACAGGGATTGGGGCCATCCTACTTCCAGGAACAGAGGGGTGTGCTAGCAAGACAAAAAACCCTCTTGCCCGCCGAGACAGCCTGGCCCACCATGGAGAAAAACTGCCTAGCACTGGTGTGGGGAGTGAATAAGTTTGAGCGCAGTACTTAGGTGCAAATATTGTGGAAACAGGTGGAATCACACTCCCTTGCATATCCTCGAGCGGGTCAAGGTCTACTAGTGAAGGGTTACACGAGGGACACTACAGCTGCAGGCCCTACATTCAAGTTGCGGCTCTCCCAGGTGATCAGAAAGGCGGCACGCTGACTACCTCAGTCAGGCCTGGTTGAATTGAGGGTATCTGAGAGTAATGTGTTTTTTATTAGCATACTGTGGTTAGAAGCATTTGTCATACCTGTCGTTTAATTGAACGTAGAGTTCAATCTTGGAAGGGGGGTATGTCAGGATCACCGACAATGCTACTTGAGCCCGTACCTGTATGTACTATGTTACAGATAATCTAGTGGAGGCGCCATGTTTGAACTCTGCATGTGCGGACTGATCATGTTCCATGTCAGTGTAACCTTGCGTGGTTCGCATTAGAGTAAGATTTCTCGCAATATGTTGCTAGGGTGAGCGCGGCTGAACATTTCCGCTCACTGTCGCATGCGTGGTGTTGCGTCGGTGGATGTATGTGTGACAGCACAAGCTTGAGAGGGGGTAGGAGTATCTTGAACTTTTTATTGTTTTGTCCGTGGAAGTGGGAAATTTGGGTCATGCATCATCCTCATGCGAGTGTGCCCAAAGCATAGTTGACCTTAACTTGAATTGTCCAATCACAGCCACGTTGACTGTAACAGCAGCTGGGGATTAGGTGAACTGTCCGCACAGTAGTTAATTTTGCAGCTGCTTCAGAGTGGAAGTCTCTGTCGTTGTGTGTGTAGAATTCTATGTTGAAAGTCCTGGTAGAACCCTTTAGGAACCAGTGTTGTTTCAGGTTTCGGACTTAAAGGATTGCGGAGCTGCGATGAGTCTGGAGAGGACATGATTCTGTGTTACCTGTGTGATTGTAATTATCCCTTCCTCGCAGTTGGAAGTACAGATAGAGGACTGTCGTTATACTGAACTTAGTGAAGACGTGTTGCTGGTTTTGTGTTAAACTGTAACCGGTGTTCCACCGAGACCCTGGATGGTTGAAGGACTTGGTATGCGGTTATGTGTAAACTGTAACCCCGGAGTTCCTGAACCCTGGTGGGTGAAGACTTGTTGCTGCATTTGTGTTAAACTGTAACCGTGTTCCCAGACCCTGGTGGGTGAAGACTTGGTTTGCCGTGGTCGGGTGCTGTAGACGGCTGTCTGGGGGGCCTTGGTGCGCTGGAACAACCCCATCTCGGAGTTGGCCGACAACGTGTTTGTCCAGGTACGTTTGTATAATTCAGTGTAGACCTTTTAGTATCCTATCGTCTGAACCTGGTTGTGGTTGGATTGACAGATAAACGGGGGGACTCAGAAGGAAATCCTATCTGTAATGGTTGATTTGTGGGCACTGAAGGCTGGAAGCCGAGGTCCAGGCAAGGGGGCGCGTTAGTGCCAGGAAGGGCTATGGGTGTTGTAATTAAACAGTGTAATGTGCCGTTGAGTAGTTATATGGATGATATGAATTTTGGAGACACATGTAAGATCAAGGTAGTGTGTTTTGTGCATGTGCGAGTACAGTATTCGTGGATCTTGTCAGTAATTTTCAGCCACTGTAACCTGTCGGTGTCAGTAGATCTGTTAGTCCTTGTTAGCAGGCCTTAATGCCAGTCCAAGGAATATATATGTATTTGTGTGGTGCTAGTACTGTTGACACCTGTCTGGAAGTTGATCAGGGAGACACCCACTTTTTGAAATTTGTTGGTTTAAAAGTTGGATATGATATGTTGTCAACTTTATGATGTGGTTGTTCAACCTTATTGTGCATTGCTCAGTCCGGTGGAGCAAGCCAGCGGGATATTCAGCAAAGAACAATTTTAACAAAGATTGACAGAGGGCCCGGAAGGTGTTGTTTGGGGGTAGGTGATGTTGGTGTGTGTGGTTGCCCATGTTTGGACCAGGCTGTAAGTTGCAAAGTGATGTTTTACTGCAGTGGCAGTGACCGTGACCGCGACAGATGTTATTTTGGGCAATAAGTATCTGCATAATTTTATCTCTTGTTTTCCAAATAGACGCATATGTTTGGACCTTGTTTCATAACATTTGGAATTGTGTGGGAACCAGGCATGGTTTTTTTTTAAGGTTTGTATCTGCTACTAAGGCAAAGTACTTTATAGTGGCCGTGGAGTATGGACCGGGCTAGGGAGGTAAGGTTGGACTGCATTTGACTTAGATTGTAGGTACCACTGAGTGCACAGAAGTATTTGTAAAAGTAAGCTTTATATTTAGTCTTTCTGACAATTTTCTTTTCCTTATTATACAAAAGGATAAACATTAACTAAAGCTATTGCTAATGCAGGTTAATTCATTTGGATAAAGTTACCATTGGTGCATCTGGCTTGGATCGTTAGTTAGTATAAGACTACAATAAGAGACAGAAACTCCAAGTAGTGACTTGCTCCCCCATGGTGTGCACATGATGAAACATGACTCTAGATATGAGTAAGGGCACCATGAGATTCACGATCGTTCTTAGTGGGGAGATTTGCCTGTATGTGTTCCACAACATCTCCCTGGCTCTCCTGCCTAGCTGTGCCTGTAATCCTGCCTTAACTGGTGACAGATCCCTGTGCTAGAGTGACCAGAGCGTGGGCTACTCTTCCTGTTGCTCGTGACAGGGCCATTGGTGCATGATTGAATGATGACGACAAACAGGGCATGTTGAGGTAACCAGCGTTGAAACATTATTTCCCGGATCAAGGAAATGAGCCGTCATTCATCAGTCGTGCAGTGGACTACCCCAGTGGTGAAAGACACTAGCAAAACACTTTAGTGAACCATTTAATTTATTTAGTCTATTATTTCATAAGCTGGTTTAGTTGTTTGCTAATTAGCCATTACATTGGTGTGTCGCAGGCTGCTCAGTTTTTTGAGACAAATTTTCTTTGTGTGGTGGCAAAAACACAAATCAACATTTTTAACATGTTGGACACTTGGTTGGCCATTCTCAGGCGAGTAAGTTCATAGTCCACCCAGTACTAGGTTATAATATGTCATGCGTGCTTATAATAAGCCCAGTTGATGGAATGTGACCCGGTTTATTAATCATGAAATGTTGAACATGCAGATTGTTGTAGATTTGTGCATTCTATATCATGATTGGTCTGTCACTGTGTTACAACATTGTAGTTATTGGGCATTCTATTTTGAGTGTTTGGTCTGTCAATGTGTCGGAGTCACTCCCTGGGATGCAGGCTTGTGTATGAGCCGGTAAGTTTGAAATTTTGTTTGAGCAAGCTCGGATTCAGTGTCCTG
This sequence comes from Conus ventricosus, assembly GCA_018398815.1. Classification (NCBI taxonomy): domain Eukaryota; kingdom Metazoa; phylum Mollusca; class Gastropoda; order Neogastropoda; family Conidae; genus Conus; species Conus ventricosus. The sequence continues at coordinate 3,344,678 of CM031606.1, forward strand.
TTGGGCCAATAAGCCAAGGGTTTATCGGTCGTGTGGGTTGTTTGCATGGAACGATGCATCGCACCAGGCGGGCACTTGGGATTGACCCAAATTAAGGTTAGTCATTAATTAATTTCATGACCTTGTTATTTGGTTGTGCAGGGGTGTGGAGACTAAAATCTGTGAGCGAATTGGGTAAGTGGTTGAATGAATTTGAGTTTGAAGAAAGTGCTTGTGTGGGTAGTCAGTGGAATATACAGTGTTATGGACCCCGGTGTCGTGGTTTGAATGAAATTATACATGTGTGAACTGTTCATCTGTTTCTGGACTGCTTATTTGAGTTGGGGCGTTGGGTATTGTAGGTCTGTAAGTCTGTCTGTCCCTCCCTAGTTGGTTCAGGTGTTAGCGAGCCTGACAAACTGA
>CM031606.1:3345179-3356647 GCA_018398815.1 Conus ventricosus
CTAATAATTTAAAAAAGAAGGGGTGTATTTTTTCAAAAGTCTATGTTATATCCTGGGTAGACGGTATGGAGTAGATTGGGTGATGGGGTTTTTGTTCTGTGCTTTACACACACCGTTCCAACTAATGTCCTACAAGCGTAAAGAGAAATGAGGGAGGCGGGAGAGATGAAGTGGTGGAAGGGGGAGGGTAGATTAAACCCCTCGCTGGCGGATCTCAAATTCAAGCGATGAAAGTTAGCGCAAATATTGGCAATTGTTCTTCCAAGTTATGTCTGTCTGTCTGTCTGTCTATCTGTCTCTCCCATCTCTGTCTCTGTCGCTCTCTCTCTCTCTCTCTCTCTCTCTCTCTCTCCACTCTCTCTCTCTCTCTCTCTTCTCACACACACACACACACACACACACACACACACACACACACACACACACACACACACACACACACACACACACACACAAGCAAACGGCAAACATTTATGTCATTGGGACCTTGCCACATGTAATCTTAGAGAGAAGAGAAGAAAGAGAGAGAGAGAGAGAGAGAGAGAGAGAGAAGAGAGAGAGAGAGAGAGAGAGAGAGAGAGAGAGAGAGAGAGATGTGAAAAAAATGTTGCGTAGACTGGCAAGTAATCACGTATGACATCATGATTTGCACTCGATCAGGTGCTTTCGTCTCGACTAGCGCAATTTTGGCGACTGATGTAGTCAGGGTATTTCTTTTCCATACAGAGGGCAGTGTTGTTGACGTATGTATATTCAGAAGATGAAGAAAACGCATCTGAACGTGTAATTGTCTGTATTGTTACAGTTGTTTTTGATTTATTGTTAATTCAGTACCCCAGTTATGTTTCCATCGCCATACATAAGAAGTGATGTGTAAGACAACACAATGGCACCCGTCCATGTCAGCATCCTGACTAAACCAGCTGACACGTGTCAACACGGCGCTCTGTGACTCCGGGGAGTTGGCTATCTGGACACAGGTATGGCAGGCTCTTGTACCCACCAGTTAGATATCTGGACACAGGTATGGCAGGCTGTTGTCCCCACCAGTTAGGTATCTGGACACAGGTATGGCAGGCTGTTGTCCCCACCAGTTAGGTATCTGGACACAGGTATGGCAGACTGTTGTCCCCACCATTTAGGTATCTGTGATCATTTGGATTCGAGGTAAGAAAACGGTCACATATATGGGAGGCTGTTGTCCCCGCCATTTAGGTATCTGTGATCATTTGGATTCGAGATATGAAAACGGTCATGGACACCAAATGGCGGTCTACAACAACTGTCAGTTACACAGGGAGCTTCGCCAAGAAGACAGGTCGTCATGATCTTGCTGGAAACAGGGCAACACTCTAGCACAGCCTTCCTGGTGTTCCTGGTTTCTACAACTGACGTACCTTTGTCTTTTTCTCCACGTTAGAGCAGGACATACTTTTTCTCAGGTCTGTATTTCTCCGTTGTTCTTAATCTAACTTCGCAGAGGCAACGAACGTGGTGGGAGTGTCCGTCCATTTCATGGGTCCTTTTATACTCATTATTTGCAGCCTACCTGAGTATTCTTATGTTCCACTTGCAATTGTAATGATGTTTGTGTCATCAAAAGAATAATTCTAAAGCCAATAACAGATACAAGAGGCGCTTTACAGCAATAAACAAACAGCAGAAGATTAAGCAACAACTGACTTTTATCAGTTGATCAGCTGTATCAAAACACGCTCCTTTCAATGCAGATAAAAGGTGTTCATAGAAAGACAGTTGGTGGTAATTTGATTGTGATATTAATCTAATCGGTAGGGTTTAAAGAATTATATTCTCATGTTCGCTGCACGACCAAATTGGCTGCCGGACGGAAACGAGGCCAGGTCTTTGTGAACTTTGACATCATCCCCAGTCATGCCAGCCATCTCAAGTGTTGCAGCTAGAAAAGAAGCTCTGACATGACGTGTCATGCACCAGCGAAGGTAGGCAGCACTGTTTCTGCTGAATCCTATGATCCCACCCGCACATTTTGCATGGCAGCTGATCGTTTGCTCAATAGTTTGGTCAACTGGTACTCTGCACATGAAGGACGTTGATCTCGACACACTGAGTCCTCCATGTCGCAGGAGTTCTTCTGCTGACGGATGGGTGTGCTTGAGATTCAGAATGCTCAGGAAATAGACTGTGGCGTATCTTGAGTAGTTCTGGTGATCCATCACAAAGAGCAAAGGGCACATTTTCGCTATGCATTACAAGTGCAAGTCCAAGTCATTTTCTTTTGTAGCCTGAGGAGATGCAGAATCTGCACACTCTCTCAGCATACTGCAACCAGAACTGTACTGTCTTCCTTTTCTTCCCTATGATAGCGTCCTTCTTGAAGTTCGAGTACAGAGGACAACAACAGATGGCTTCTCAAGAGTGTCTTGAAGCTGATGTCTGTCTGTGCACCCTGGCAGATCTTCAGACAGCTGGTTCAGAAGTTCTGAAGCTTCTGTTGATTCCTTCTAGAATGTCTGAAGAAGCAACCGCTTTCCAGAGCCTCCAGAACAACCTTGTGGACACTCAAGGCACGATTGTAATGCTTTCCTCCCAAGACAGCATCAATCGACCCACTTGAGCAGACTCCTGACTGTACAATGATCTCTCCAAGACCAAAACCCCTCATGAGTTTTCAAGTGCTGCCATGTATGAACACAGAAAATGGAATATGCCAAGGCAAACACAACGTCCTTGAACCGGTCATTCTGCCAAACAATCATGTATGCCTTTCTTGCAGCAGCCAGGTCACAGGTGAACAGAGTGGTTTTCTGGCCCACTTCCCTTGTTGAAGCATCAACAGAAACATGGAGGATATGTTTGAACAGTAGCGTTCTCAGTGACGGGATGCAGAACTAGCTGCATGTAGTCAACTGTGACTGGTCATTCACCATACCCAGATTCCTCCCAGTGAGTGATACCCAGCCTGCCCAGCTGGGAAAGCACTGATCACTTGAAGTATGCACCTTCCCAAAGACCCACATGAAGTCAGTCTTTTGATGCCTCCTGTAGTTACAGTCCGCATTTGATCAGAGATGCTGGTGTCCACAATGTTCAGTTTTGGCTCTGTTTTCTGGTTTGCAAAGCACGGAGAAAGATCAGTGGTTGGTAATCCACAGTACTTCGAGGTGTTTGCTGCTGCTGCTGCTGCTGCACCACCGCCCACATTCTGCCTGTCATTGACGCTGAAAACCCTGGCTTTTCTCTGAAAGTTTGCTTTTGTATTTGAGCGTATTTTGCGTGAAGATATATCCATTTGTGGATATAATTTTGTCTCCAAATAATGCACTATCTCGTCGTAGGCAGTTTGTCCCATCTGATAGAAACCTATCACTTCTAAAGAGACAAATATTAACTGTAAAATAATCGAAATGTCCGATTACGCCAAGTGACCAATGGTAAGTGCCACTGACCACCAGTCATCTACATTGTACAAGGTTACACGGTACTCACGAGACACTAATTAGCTGTAAAAATAGTTAAAATCTCTGATGTACATTAAAGTGACCAATGGTCCGTGACACTGACCACTGGTTGTCTGCATTACACAAGGTATACAGACACTCATGAGACACTAATTAACTGTAAAATAGTCGAAATATCTGATTTACGTCATAGTGACCAGTGGTCAGTGGCACTGACCACTAGTCTTCTGCATTGTACAAGGTACACATGTACTCAGGAGACATCATTAGCTGTTAAATAGTTAAAATCTCCGATTTACGTCATAATCACCAATGGTCAGTGGCACTCACTGTTCATGACTATTGATTCGATGTGTGTCATGAACGAGATTAGAACCTATATTTGATGTAATGATGTTGAGAAAAATAGGGATAAATGTTTTGGTGAATATTTGCATTTGTGGTGTAGGACAAACGCTGTTTGTACAGCTGTGTGAAAAAAATCAAATGATGGCGTGGCACCACGTAAGTGAACATGTTTTGGGATTGGCCAGGACGCTGCAGGTTTGAATTATATGAGTGAAGCTCACTTTTGTGTGACTGAGTGAATAACACTTTTTGAATCAGACCTTGGGATGGCTTGGACAAGAGCAGACGCCGGATTTTTTTTTAGTAAACCCTTGTGGTGTTAAGGGACTTTAACTCCCTTTGCGTCCAGCTCATAGTATTGCCTGTTAGGTAGAACAATCTTTGGGCGGTTGTGAAAGTAGGACTTGGGGTCATGTGGCCTGTGAGAGGTCAGCGATATCCTGTGACCTGTGAGAGGTCGGAAGTGTAATTGCAGGCAGAAGTCTGCTAGGGCATTATCTTTGCGCTTGTTCCCTTGAGGTGAGTATCAGTTGGGGATGCATGATTTCTTTAAAAGGAAAGAGTAAAATTGAATAAATGTTGGGGAAATGTGATTGACATATTTGGAATTGTAATATTGATTTGTGAATATTTCGTAATTGATTTATGAACAGTCGCGTGTTTAAAAAGAATTGGAAGGAAAAAAACATATAAAAGCAATATTAATTTTCTTGAGAAAATTTTGCCTTTTAAACCCCAACGTAGGTATGGGCGGCTTAGAGAAACAAGATGATTTGTGAGTATCCGTTCATGTTTACATGGAATTTTGTGTATAGAAGAGAAGATGGAAAAAGAGAGAAAGAGTAAGAGAAAAGAATTCTTCTAAGTATTAATTATGGGACCTGCAGTTTCTTTCAGAACACCTCAGCGTCTGAGCCTAGACCGGCAGCCTCCCCTGAACAGTCTGGAAGAAGACCGTTCTTACCCAGGAACATATTTTAGTATTGAGTGACTGGAGTCATAGTGTAAAGAGAGTGAAAGTGAAAAAGAAGAGAGTATTTTGTCATGATACATTAATTTGGAAAGAGAAGACTGGAGTGTTATGAAATATTGCTTTGATTTATGTATGTAATTATTTTGATTTTGAAAATTATGATATTGAAGGGAGCGTTTAAAAACAAAGGTTTGGTCTGTTAGTGTTTCCTTGAATGAATGGAGAAGATGTGTGTGCGTGGAGTTAGCATGATGAGTTCTTTGACCGAGAGCATGCGAACGCTGTGTGTGACACTGATCACTAGTAATCTACATCGTACAAGGTACACAAGTACTCGGGATACACTAATTAGCTGTAAAATAGTCAAAATCTCCGATTTACGTCATAATGACCAGTGGTCAATGGCACTGGCCACTAGTCATCTGCATGTTACAAGCTAAGTACACAGGTACTCATGGATTCTAATTAGCTGTAAAATAGTTAAAGGAGTTGGTCTACATTAGTCTGATCTCTACCCTTCGACCTGTCCAGCTTGGTGGCCCTACCAGGAGCATACAGCTCCCCCTGGTATAGCTCTCTGGGTCATAGAGGTACACAAGCTCCCACACCACGACAAGGAGTAGGTATCTACCTCCGAACCAGGACAGACGGAAAGCTCTTCAAACTCTCCAGACTAAGAGCCAAGACAAAAGTCAAGCTGAGGTGCCTGCGTGACTTCCTCTTTGCAGACGACGCAGCAGTAACCGCCCACTCAGCCGAGGACCTACAGCAGCTCATGACTCGCTTCAGCGATTCCTGCCAGACTTCGGGCTTACCATTAGCTTGAAGAAAACACAGGTCATGGGACAGGATGTTGACTCTCCCCAGTCATCAGCATCAATGACCATGAACTTGATGTCGTCCACGACTTTGTTTATCTGGGCTCAACTATCTCAGACCACCCTCTCACTTGATGCAGAGCTCAACAGGCGCATCGGCAAGGCAGCTACCACCATGACCAGACTGACAAAGAAAGCATGGAACAACAGCAAGCTGACCGAGCACACAAAGATCCTGATCTACAGAGCCTGCGTCGTGAGCACCCTCCTGAATGGCAGCGAGTCTTGGACTTTGCGTGCCCGACAAGAGCGAAAGCACAATGCTTTTCATATGCGTAGCCTCCGACGCTTCTGAACATCACCTGGCAGGACAAGGTCCCAAACAACGCCTGTCCTGGAAAGAGTCGGATGCACCAGCATGTACACGCTGCTGAAACAGAGACGTATGCGCTGCTCGGTCATGTCGTGCGCATGGATGACGGACGGGATCCCTAAAGACCTCCTCTGTGTGAGAGCTTGTGCAGGAAAAACGTCCCACAGGCAGACCACAGCTGCGATTCAAAGATGTGTGCAAGAGGGACCTAAAAGCCTTGAACATCGACCAGAACAACTGGGAAGCAACAGCCCTCGAACGGTCAGCCTGGAGACAGACTGTGCAGAAAAGTCTCTCCAAGTTCGAAGAGACACTGGCTCAGCAGCACGGGAAAAGAGAAATGAGAAGAAAGGCTGCAGCCCAGGCAGACAGACCAGCGTCAGACTTCATCTGTACCCTCTGCCACAGGGACTGTCACTCCCGCGTCGGACTGGCCAGCCCACACCCCGTCGCCTGTACCAGAATAGACACCTAAGAGCGCAACTCCATAGTCTCCGAGACTGAAGGATGCCTACATACTAGATTAAAGGAGGCAAAGGATGGATGAAGCAACAACGGTACTTGTCACAACGACATGTGGTAACAACAACATTCTTCACAACTACGCATGGTCACTTTGGCACTTGGTCACATTGGCATGTAGCCGTCTTTCTTTCCCACGCAATGCACGGGCGTACCCCCCCCCCCCCCCCCCCCCCCCGAATATTGACCCATGCGTGTAAGCTAGCGCGAGAAATGTTAATACGTGTCTGTTAGTGAATCGGGGTGAGTGTGGGGGGAGGGGGTGGGGGAAGTAGGAGGTCCATCCATTGAGAAGAGTCTAGAACTACACTTTGTCTAAACCCAACTGACTGTATATAGGAAATAGGAGAGGGGGTGAAAATATGCAGTCTAACCCAAATTTCTTTTAAAGGCGGGTGTGCAATGTTGGAAAAGGAAGAAGGAAAACCCTGAATAAACTTCTCTTGTTTGAAGGGTGGATTAGGTGGAGGAAGATTCCAAATAGTCCTAGATAGACCCTTTGGGGAGGGGGGGGGGGTAAAATCCAGGCCAGCCCAAACTTACCCCTGGGGGGGGGGGGGTGTAAAATTCCAACCGGGAGGGAGGGGGTGTAAGTTCTAACTAGTTCTAGAATGACCCCCCGGGGTAAAAAGCAGGCTAGCCCAGACCTACCACGGGGTACAGTTCCAGAGGGGGGTAAGAACGGGCTGTTTACACCGGTTCCGCACTGCCACTGAAGTGACTTCCATGAAGAGTGTGGCATCTTCATTGCAGAAGGTCGATCCAGTTAATGGCTTCTTGATTACTACAGCTGACTTGACACATATTCTGTCTGTGACGTGCTGCTCTCGAAAAAAAGGGCTTGTGATGGCAAATGTCGAATTTTGACAGTTTAAGGTGAAGATTCATTCACTGTAATTATAATCATAGCTACTGAACACATCTTGTTATTTTCTTATATCAGAGCAAAAGCACATGGAAATTGTAAATGAAAAGGGGAAATTAAACTTTCGAAAATGATAGTATTGTGTGAAGCCTTCTTGGGTGAAAGAGTGAGGGGCTATTTTGGTATGCGTATCAAAGAGACTTATTTTGTCTGCACGGTGTAGACAATTCAAAACAAAGAAAATAATATGGCGTATTTATTAGTTTTTCTGCGTACGCAGGCTGATCTCCTGCGACACTCCCTGTGTAGACAGGCAAGGATTAATCCCATCTACCCAACAAAGGGCGTGGAGTTTTGTGTGTACGACCGATTTTTTTTATTCCCGCCATTAAGGCAGCCATACTCCAACTTCGTGGACGGTGCGTGCTATGTTAACGTGTCATCCTACCAACGGCCAAACTGGCCTTCTCTTCCGAAAGTTGGTAATGGGAGTTTACGTGTGTACAAGATTTGTTATGCGTGCGTTACAACACGGAACCTCGGTTTAAAGTCTCATTCGAAGGACTGTAAGGGAAAGGAGTCAGAAACCATTGTTAACTCCGAGGGGAAAATCCTTCTATAACGAAACGGCCCAGCTGAGATTCGAACCCGCAACCCCCAGGATCACCACGATTACGGTCCGGCGCTCTACCACTTAGCCATCTGGCCACCATGAATGGCGTAACAATTCAGGAATCTAAGCATGAATTCATTTTACAACGTTTACTTCAACTCTTGGTCCACGACAGCAATGTACCTTTAAGTTCAGTCTACCTAGGATCACAGACATACACGTATCTCTCCTGCATACATCCAGCACAACAACAAACACACTCGATCTACAAAGACATCGCCATGCATGTGTTTATTAGTCGATCAGACCATTCTTGTTATATACAGGTTGAACATTCAACACCGAACGAGAAATCACTCTAAAACTTAATGCATGTGATGGTTACATTGACCACGTCTTCTCTGCCCGCACGAAAATATGCCTTAACTGAAGACAGAGAGGACAGTATTTTAGAACTTGCTGACAACCCAGCAAAACGTGAAATGTCACAACAATGACCCACATCAAGGAAAGGTGTTCAACATTTCAGCGTTTTTAGAAAATCAGAATTATTTGGCATATGACCAGTTAGCCCACTGACTATACTCTGTAGAAAATGAGTTCAATTTCCAAAACACTTAGTCGAATTTGTTTAATGCAGTTCTGAAGATTAAAAAAAAAGAGGAAAATATGATAATGCAAAAGACAGCGTGTATTTTTACGCCCATTTCAATCCACAACGAGTACGTACAAAGAAACAGAATATTTTTTACATACCATATCCAGAAACAGATGTCGTATGCCAAAGTCAGTCTGCACACACACCACACACACACACACACACACACACACACACACACACACACACACACACACACACACACACACACACACAACGGGCCGCGCGCGCGCACACACACACACACACAGAGGGCTTTATAAGAGAATGGGAATCTTTATTCAAAGAGTTCTTTTTCCTATTGGGAGGTTTCACTATGTTTCACAAATTCAACTCAGTTGGTTATCACTTTGAGAACAGGTCTGATACCTATCCCTCTGAAAAATGATTTTTAAACACATAAATCCTGGGAGGCAATCCAATTCTTTTTGTTCGTATTGTATATTTGCTTAAGATCAAATGTATTTTGTGACTAACCTTATATAGACAAATTTGTATTGAACCTGTTGAATTATGGTTATATTGTTATTATTTTGTACTTTCTGCCCCTTTAATCACCGGCTTCATTGGGAAGTGTGGCTGACGTCTCATTACACAGACATTTGATTGCTTACGCTTTGATAGGATAATGCTCACATTTGAGTGTAATTTTTTTTTTTTTTTTTATGGGGAGGGCTGAAAAAACGAGGGGAGAGTTGGATGGTGTGATCAACGAAAAGAATGGAAGGCGGGGGGGGAGGTCAGGGGATCAAAGATGAACGTTAAAAAACGATCGAAGTAAAATTAGAAAAATCACACTGAGTGCTTTTTAAAGGGAAATCGTTTGGGCAGTGACTGATGAGAATTGTACAAAGGAAATTTCTTCAAATTACTAATGTCTGAAATAGCACACCTTCAACTAAAAAATGGGTACATCGACTTACATTCAAAATAATTGTGGAGACAGAAACACTTGACATCAAACAATTTTACTTCGACCTACATCAAAATGATTTGCTGAGACAGATACACCTTGACATTCAAACAATTACCCCGTAATGAATTTCCTGACAGTCCGAAAATTACGCTTGTCTAGGTCGGCATTCTGACATAGACCTTTCATGACAGTCCGAAAATTACGCTTGTCTAGGTCAGCAGTCTGACATAGACCTTTCATGAGAGTTAAAAGTTTTGGAGCTGAGCCTACTTTGAAGAAAGTATCTTTGCTTATGTATGGAAAGTTGCAAAGTGAGACGACTGCAAGCGGAAATCTAAACAAATCCTAAATAAATGTTAGCGAACCGCCAAGAGACACGTGGACAAACGAGTCACAAGACAAAACACGGCGCGTTCGACCTCTTAGGTCTTCTTCAGGCAAGACACAAACAAATAATACAACGAAAATGAACGAATTTGGTACTCAGCTTCGATCTCTTCGATCTAACATTTAAGACATGTGTCACGAGTTTGTCACGAGGCCTATGACGATTGACCCATCTAGGGTGGTGAATTATTCATTTATTTATTGTCGTTGTTGTTGTCGTGTACCAGTCCCTTAATGTGGCTTGTGGTGTGGTTGCACCTTAATGTAGCTCAGCTCAGGTTTAGGTTTATTTCTCTCTCTCTCTCTCTAATTTCACTGCCCGTGCAATTCATCCTGCAGGTTCACGGGTGGCTGGTACCTTCGCTAGAACTGGCTGTCTCTATCGGCCTCTCACCTGTCTTTTTACCTGCCGCACGTGCAGAATTCCTCTTAGGCTTGAGGTATTCTCACTCTGTGACGTAGGGTGGCATGTTGGCTGCCATCGGTTAGGAGGTTTTCTCTTCACTCGAGAGGAAGATGTCCCTGGAGCGCCCGCTCCGGTTTTGGTTCTCTACCACAAACGTCGAAGGTACGGTCGGTACCTTCATTCCCACAGTCGGCCTGTAGGGGAGGGACGTCATCTCTTTTCCGCATCTGCTCTGCTGGTCCTCTCGACTGGACAGAGGGCAGAGAGTCGCTTGACCCCCCCCACTTCTGGGTCACCCACGGGTAGCTGGTAAGCATCAGTTTTGTGGTTCGTTTGTTTTTTTGTTGTTAGCCGGCTAATTCTTCTCTTTTGTGCAATTTCCTTTTGTTTTCAAAATTATAAAACAAATATTGTTTGAGACCACTTTTTCTGGTTAATTCAACCTTTAAACCCCGCCATTCAAAATTATATCCAAAATTCTTTCTCCTTTCAATGCATCTGTGATGCGGTAGTCGGTGGGATGGAGGAGAACCTGGTGATTTAGGGTTGGAACTTGCTTGGTCTCGCTCGTCCACCCCTTCACAATCACCAGTCTCTTGTTCTTCGCCACCATCTGTTTGTGTGTGCAAGGGGAACGAGTTTTATGTTTGCGAGCGTGCGTACGCATGATTAGTTGTTTGGATGCGTGGTTGGAGAATGTGTCATTTTGAAATGTTGCTATAAAATATGGGGATAATTGTGCCATTGAATTATTATTTGCAAATGTGGTGGCAGTTATAAAGCAATGGTTGCTGTATTAGTTCAGTTCCTAAGAAAGGAAAATGTTGAACGTGAGTGAGGGAAGGATGAAAATAATAAATTGCTATTCGTTTGTATAACCTGTTAATTTAATGTAATCTCTGGCCATGCTTCGTGTGAGAAGACCTTTAGCGAACATTCCTCATTTGGTTTTGTTTACTGTGTTATGCTCAGGTCTGTGTTGAGCTGGTGCTATTAATGTATTCAACAAACCCCCCTCGCCCATCATCGAGTGGCTGTTAGGATTTAACAGCATAAATTTCAACCGTACTGACGCGGGGTTCTAGTACCCTTCTTCCCTTCCAGTTCCTTCCCTTTTCTCTCTTCCGGGGGCTTTCCCCCAGGCTTGCG